>NJDD01000612.1:46623-59456 GCA_002245505.1 Calephelis nemesis
TATAGTGATATTCGTACTCCGTCTACATCCAATAATCAACCAAATAATTTGCCTATTGTTAGCAAATTCAAATAATTTGTCAAGTTAAATTTAACAATATTATGTAAACGTTAATAAAAACATTTTTAAACATTAAATTAAATTAAATCTGGTATCTAAGTATTTAAGTATTTTTGTGTATTAAAATCGTTGACTAATAATACCCATAACACTAGCGTATAATTTGCCTACTTTGGGGTTAGATTCAATTTGTATAACTCGTCCTGGAATATAGAATATATATACAAGCATTGATTTCTTACATTAAAACAAATTAATTTTAAAATAAAAAATATACGTACAGGACTCAAAAAAAGCTTTTTTTCTTTGGGTCAACTTTTTTTATTTTTGTTGAATATTGTTTAACAGAACAACCAGAGACAATACAATAACAATCGCATTACGGCCAAACTTAACCAGTCTGGTTCCAATTTTAAATTTTTATAAATTTTAAAGAAAGAAAAAATTTTGGCCCCACACACGATTTGAACCTGTAACCTTTAGTCTCAAGTCGTCGAATGCTCTAACCATTTGAACTACTGGATATTCAAGTTTTTTTTCTATATTAATTTATAGATATTTAACCCAAGCACAGGGTAAGTGCTAAAATTAAAATACTTCAATTTAAAATCTGGGTCCCATTTAAAGTTTAATCTAAATTTAGATTATAATTAGTCTATTTGGAGAGGAAAAACATCGACTGTAAAACATGTTGACAGTGTGACCCCGTATGGGTGAAGCCACGGGCATAAATTAGTAATTAAAATACTCAAATTATTATATCCAGACTATAAATGAACTGACATTATCAATATAACATTTTAAATACACTGACATTCAAGTTGCAACTTCATTGTTGAGGTACAAATTTTGACAGTGTAGATAAAGTTATTCTCTGTTCTGAATATTTAACGTTTATAAATGAGAACGTATTTAATGCCCGTATAAATTATACATGAAATGAGTGAATAAAAGATATGTTCTTTTGAATTACAAACCGAGTTGGATATGAAGCTTCGTGTATAACTGGTTAGTAACCCAATTTGTGCATTAACGTTATATTTTTATATGTAGGTATACAAATAGTTTATATTATATAGTACCTAATAGTAGTATGTAGTAATAGTACATAGTAGTATAGTACTAATCTATAAGTAAGAGGGTGTACAACAGTTATGTGTACTATACAACTTTCTTCAACAGAAGTATGTCTGTCTCACGTTGCTCACGAATGCTCATATCATTTGCGCTACATTTTTTTTAAAAGGACAATAGGTGTGTAGCCAACCTCGCGGTTTTTACAACTTCACCGGGCTATGTCGGCCGAGCAGAGTGCTCAGCCCGAGACATCATTATTTAGATGGATTGGACTGTTCTTTACAGTGCCAGTAACAAGGGCTGTCTCCCGGGAGACCGTACCGCGACTAGGTGCTGCGTTCTGGTTACTGGGTGTACTTGAAGGAGGTGTAGTGGCTTGTCGCACGGCGTTAGGCGCAAGAGAGACCTTCGTCGCCGAGACCGGCGATGACGGTATAGTGTAGTGTCTTGAGAGTTTGTGTTTGGAACGCAGGGACGCTTGAGTTTGCCGCAGTTATTGGATCCGGAGAATCCAATAGGACGTGACGGGGTCTTCTAAGTTTAGTGGGCACGTTTGCGGCCGTTGTGTAGTCACACGCGGGTGCTAACGCTGGGTTCGAGTTTATGCTACCGAGGATTCAACTCCTATGGCGAGAGGTTTATTCTTTTTTCCCCGATTGCTTCCGTAGTTATGTCCTATATCTACTCAGTTCTGTGTAATGCTTTTTATAATTATTAGTGAACTTAGTTACCTTTTCGAAAGATATTTTAAAATTAGCACTTGATCCGTTTTTGGGATAAGTTTTTAGCACCTAGCAAGTGTTAAAATTAAAATATTTTAAGTACCGAGTAGACTTACACATTACACTTAACACCGCGTCCACAGGACAGCGATCCACCTATATCATCTATGGTCATCATTATCTCTTACCACTAAAACCGTGTGCTGGATCGCTGTAAAATCTCATAAAAAGGGGGGATTGATACAGTACATATTTGAAATGAAAACGAAATTTATTTATTTGCGGAATATGTGTGATAATGAGAGGTTACAAAAATATTTAAGTGTATCAACATATTCTACCATATTTGCGTGTTCAAATATTTTTTTTATATTTATAAAAAAAATTAAATACATGTACTTTAACTTTGAGCCAATCACTTATATTTATAACTAGTTTAATTATTTATTACCAAACATTTAAAACTATAATTAAATTTAACTTTATCTACCGTAAACTACCATCGTTTTCAAACCTAGCCAGACAGGAGAAGAATATACTTCTCGGCAACCATAACTTTAATTATATTTGGTTAATTATTATTACAATTGTTTTACTCAAAATTCTTTTTTACAAGAAAATCCTTAACAAATCAAATAACTATTTATTGAACTGTCTACATTTTCATACAAGGCAACAAAAATGACGTTCTGTGTGTATTATACACAAACCAAACGCGCTCTATCACAGCTTTACGACGATAATAATTATAGTTTTGTTGTAAAGTAGATAGCAGTATTTTTAAATATGTACACCATCTCGCATCTGCTCGTACCGTACTAGATTTAATAACATTTTACGATCGCGCTTTATGTCTCGTAACTGTAATGTTCGTCATAAAGATTGTTTAAAAATTTAAGATGTGGAGAGTTCTGTAACACATTTCAGCAAAGCTGTAAGCTAAATAGAATCTATACAACCGGTTAAATTAATACAGACCTAGATATTTACTAATGACTTCGTAATTCACTTCGAGGCTAACATTTTTATGCAAACTTTCATCCCACATTAACCATCGCTTCGTTGGTCGAGTGGCTAGCGTGCACCCTAACTACATCGACCAACCGCGAGGCTCGGGTTTGATTCCCGACGGGGGCAGGTATTTGTGTGATAAATATTTAGATGTCTGCATTTCCGGGTCTAGGTGTTTATTTAATTTATTCTGGTATCTATTTAAGTATTGCTATGTATCGTTGACCTAGCACCCATTACACAAGCATATAATTTGCTTACTTTGGGGTTAGATTCAATTTGTGTAACTTGTCCAGGAATTTATTACCATCCTTCAGAGGTTAGTTTTTTTAAAAAAAGTCTATGTTTTGAACTCGGATCTTTGACTATGTGCAAATTTCGATAAAATCAGTTAAACGGTTTAGCGCAGTTCAGACTTTTCCCTTTATAATATTAAACACTAGCTGCCCGCCAACTTCGCAAGGTTACAAAATATACATATAAACCTCCCTCTTCAATCACTTTATTAACCAAAAAAACCGCATTAAAATCCGCTGCATAAATAATAATAGTAATAATAAATATCCCCGGACAACTCACACAAATTGAATCTAACCCCAAAGTAAGCAAATTATATGCTTGTGTCATGGGTGTCAGTCAACGATAATAATACGTAGAAATACTTAAAAAGATACCAGAATAAATTTAATAAACACCCAGACCCAGAAATGCAGACATCTAAATGTTCATCACACAAATGTCTGCCCCCTTCGGGAATCGAACCCGAGCCTCGCGGTGAGGCGATGTAGTTAGACGTATACGCTAGCCACTCGACCAACGAGGCGGTCAAAAGTAGTTTTAAGGATTTAAGCTTACAAAAGGACAGATGAAGCGACTTTATTTTATACCATGTAGTGATTAGTATAGATGTATGGATAAAAGAAGATACATTTAAGTAGGCTACGGAAAATAGTTTACAAATAACATATTCTTCTCAGCAAGGTATTTTATAAATTAAAATAAGAACATTTAAAGTTTCATTCTTATAATTTTGATAGAAAAAGTATCTTCACTCTCATATTCCCGAAGAGGTAGGCAGAGGCACAATCAGGGCACCAACGACTAGCCGAAGACACGAATTCCCACAATGTTCATTTTGTTGCCCGACCCGGGATTCGAACCCCGGACCTCAAGCAGTCAAGTCCAACAACTGAACCGCTAGACCACAGAGGCGATAGTTTAGATAGAGACTGCAAAATCTGATTTAATTAGTTTACAACTCTTAAATCATGTTTCAATAGGTACTGACTGTGATCCAGGCAGATAAATCATTTAGCTGCAAGTCAAGTTTATTACCAGCGCAGATGTCGGCGACTGGTGACAGCTGATTTATGAAATGTTCAATGTTACTGTAATAACACATCATGGAATTTACTATACCAAAAATACTAAAGTATCGCCTCTGTGGTCTAGCGGTTCAGTTGTTGGACTTGACTGCTTGAGGTCCGGGTGTTGGATTTGACTGCATGAGGTCCCGGGTTCGAATCCCGGGTCGGCCAACAAAAAGAAAAATTGGATTTTTCCAATTTTCTAATAAAAAAAAAATGTTGGTCGGGATTGGAAATGTGCCCGGTTGGCGATAGGCTTGCCACCTATCACATTGTGGGACTTAGTGTCTTCGGCTAGTCGTGGGTGCCCTGGTTGTGCCTCTGCCTACCTCTTCGGGGATATGGGCGTGAAGATATTTATTTTTATTTTATTTTTTTTATAAATAAACAGTGCAATAAAGATAAGCTACAATCCACGTTGTGATTATCAAGCCACTATATCAAATCTACTCTAATAAACTATTTTTGGGTAACACCAGGTATCTTCGCGCCCATATCCCCGAAGAGTTAGGCAGAGGCACAACCAGGGCATCCACGACTAGCGGAAGACCCTAAATCCCACAGTGTGATAGGTGGCCAGCCCATCGCCAACCGGGCACATATCCGATCCCGAGCAACATTTTTTTATTAGAAAATTGGAAAACCCAAATTTTCTTTCGTTGCCCGACCCGGGATTCGAACCCAGGACCTTATGCAGTCAAGTCTAACACCAGAACCGCTAGACCACAGAGGCGATTGAATGATAGAATTTCCTATACAAAAAATACTAAAGTATAAACAAACAATGCAATAAAAATATGCTACAATTCATGTTTTAGCTATTATCAAGCCACATTATAAAAACGACTCCATTAAACTTTTTTCGGATAATACCAGGTACCTACTCATAATACTAAATACAATACTTACATATAGTAATACTATTTAAATTATCCGCTTCGGCCATATTCGTCAAGCTTCGAAAATCCGAATGTATTTTAAAATCTATTAAATAAAATTCTCGTGTCACGGTGTGCGTAATTGAACTCCTCTGAAACCGCTCGACCGATTCTCTTGAAATTTTGTGAGCATATTGAACAGGTTTGAGGATTGGCCAACATCTATTTTTCATACCCCTAAGTGATAAGGGTGACCCACTCCAATTTTTTTGCTAAAATCACAAAAAAAAATTTGCAGAACGACGTCTGTCGGGTCAGCTAGTATCTATATAGAGTTAGTTATCTAATATATAAAATTCTCGTGTCACGGTGTGCGTAATTGAACTCCTCTGAAACCGCTCGACCGATTCTCTTGAAATTTTGTGAGCATATTGAACAGGTTTGAGGATTGGCCAACATCTATTTTTCATACCCCTAAGTGATAAGGGTGACCCACTCCAATTTTTTTGCTAAAATCACAAAAAAAAATTTGCAGAACAACGTCTGTCGGGTCAGCTAGTATCTATATAGAGTTATCTAATATATAAAATTCTCGTGTCACGGTGTGCGTAATTGAACTCCTCTGAAACCGCTCAACCGATTCTCTTGAAATTTTGTGAGCATATTGAACAGGTTTGAGGATCGGCCAACATCTATTTTTCATACCCCTAAGTGATAAGGGTGACCCACTCCAATTTTTTGCTAAAATCACAATAAACGTATAGCAGAACAACGTCTGTTGGGTCAGCTACTTATTAGATATAATTAAATCATTTCGCTTAAATTTAGATTAGATCAGCCAATTTAATAATAAAAGTAGGTATAGGAAGTGTAAAAAGAGTAAAAAGTATAAAGCGGAAGCGCATAATTTATAGTTATACTTATATTATTGATTTACTTTAAGATAGGAAGTGAAAATAAATATTTATACGTTTCTACACAATCTTAATCATTGTAATGCCTCCATAGTTTCGCTCATACATTCTTCTTCGTCCTGGCGTTAATTTCTGTTAATACTGAGATACGCCTTTTTAATTCTCATCTTCCACATTGTTTATCTTCTAGCAATAGGTAATTGGCTAGCATCTTACGCCGTGGAGGTCACACCAGCACTTCTTTTCATTGAGATTGTTACGTTGAAAGCATTTATTCCTCACGTACTTTTTAAAAGGATAGCTCGATTTCGATGCGGATTCTTTTGTTTGACATATTTATTATTGTTTTTGTATTTTTTATACGCAGGCACACTATTTAAAAATGTTATAATATAGATTGCTTAATCATAAAAATCAATGCTTTTGTTTTGGTGGTTGAGCGGAGTACCCAGTAACACATTATACCTTCCTAGTACAGGGGCTTTCGCATAATATTTTAATTAGAAATTTTGTATTGCATTAAATATTTTTATTTTTATTATAATTATATTTCGTTGTACATTGCGTTTATTCTTCCTTAAAATGTCGAACCTAAAAGTAACATGTATTAAGTTGAGCGAAATGTTACACCAATACGTTCGTAGGCTTTCACAACTACTGTTGTTACAAAACGGCGAGCACGTTCGCCGTCTGGTTCGCGAAGGATGATACACTAGAATATCTATAACAACACTAGAACAACAATCTAGCGGCTCCTTGTACTGTTGCAAGTAAATGCTCTAGTCTATACTCACCTTTTTACTAAGGTAAGTGAATTTTTTTTATCGCCCTCTGTCGTTTAATAACCAGTCATATTTCAACCCAGAGTTCGCTATGGAACATTCTAGTAAATTGAAACGAATGTTCCTATTGTAAATGCAAGCTGTATGCATATGCAATCAATGAACCTGGTTAGCTTCAGAGGCTTCCGGTAACCACGAGGCTGAGGCAATACCCCACCGTACACGGTTGGATTCTCCGTATAATTGCAGGATACATTTGCCTTTGGAATTATTCATACGAATTTTATCTCTAGAGCATTTTATTTGTAGTATTCTGTATTCATAGCGCGAAGTTTATGAGTCAGCAATCCGAAAGCTAGCGTTCGATAAACGAACACGGAAAATGTCAAATTCGAAATGGACAGCTCTCGGGAATTGTCAAAAATAACATTGACAATTTCGCAGTTGGTTTTTGGCGCCATCGAGAGAAAAGATGATTGAAGTTTTTTCATAATTATTGAATTTCGTGTTGATATTGAGTGAAATTAGTCAATTTTGGTGGCATTTTGTAAAATTTTGTTCAGTGAAAGTGCACAAATGAAATAATTACTAAGAAATTAGCGTATCGTGTATTTCCGTCAAATCTCACCACATGAGCTTGAGTAATGAGGTCACCGCTTTACCCACGACCCTGACATGACTTACTGACGACTTATGACTGATGACTAATTAAAATTGATATAACATTTGATGCAAATTTCTACTTGACTTATGGCAAAATATTAATGTGAAGGCCAAAACCATCAGCGAAAACCTAAAGAAAGAAAGAAATTTCGCCGTTATAGTATCAACAAGATAACAAAATTTGTTCAATATGCTATGTTACCATTTTTAATATACGTTTGTATACCGGATATATGTTTGCTTGAGAGTATAATGTATAACGAATAAAACCTAAAACTGCGTTAGGGACCGTACCCATACTACGTGACCTATTTTTTAAGATTTTTCGAAAATCGACACCTCCCTCCCGTTGGTAGCCTCTCGTAGTATATGCAAAGCTTATACACGTAATATAAGCTCCCCTTCAATTTTTACGTAGTAATTATTGTATAGCGTAGACTCTAGTGCACTTGCTCGACAACTTCACTAAACTTAAACTGCCTGTGTCTGTTTTCAATATACTTCTGACGTAAGTATGCCACTAGCTGTGAGTTTGAGAAGCACGCTAAATTGCGCGCCATATTCGAGTAGGTATAGTCCAAAATTTCTGTTGGCGAAATCGACTACGTAACAAAAATCTGTCGTCCCCCTCCCCTCTCGTGACTGATCTTAGTATTCTAAAAACCGGGGGTACGTTCCCTTAGTGGCCAAGAGACTTTTTTTCGCGATTATTTACTCCTTATAAGTTTAATCAAAAGCACCCCACCCATTTTGTTTATCGTGCTTTTGCTTCATTGTACTAACTCTGTGATACGCTCGAATCACAAAATGTATAAGTAATGCGATAAAAAAAAATTACTTTCGATAGTAAAAAAGTGGGGTGTTATAAATTTGATATGATTCTGTGTATATATTACGTGTCTGTCTGTGGCATCGTAGTCTCTAAACTACTAAACTATTTTTAAAATCCCTAAAAATTATACTCCATGCGTTTTTTATGAGGTGAGCGAAATGGTTCGCAGCCTCAATATACAAATAGGTTTTGTCAAAGGTTATATATATATTAAAATGTTAAGATTAATTTAAAATTTATTTACTATGGAAATATGTAAAGGTTAGCAACCACTGTCTGCCTCCGGCTCACAGTTATATAATAAATAAATATAACTAGATAACTCACACAAATTGAATCTAACCCCAAAGTAAGCAAATTATATGCTTGTGTTATGGGGGTTAGTCAACGATACAAATACATAGAAATACTTATATAGATACTAGAATAAATTTAATAAACACCCAGACCCGGAAATGCAGACATCTAAATGTTCATCGCACAAATGCCTGCCCCCGTCGGGAATCGAACCCGAGCCTCGCGGTTAAATTCAAAATTTAAATTAAAATACTTAATTGAGTTTTATCTCTTTATGGTGTCACTTTTTTACGTGTAAAAATTTATTCCAATATTTTTAAAAGTGATAAAATAAAAAAACGTATCTCTGGAGAAGTATCAAAAATTGTATCTAATACCAAAGTAACGAAATTATACATAGAAATATATAAATAGATACCAGAATAAATTTAAAAACATCCAGACCCAGAAATGTTCATCTTAATGTTCATCATACAAAAGTCCTGTCGGGAATCGAACCTTAATCTCGCGTTTGGTCTATGAAGCTAGGCATGTGTACTAACTAGACTAGACCCTTGAACAACAATAAAATTAAAGTATCTATTATAAAATGTGAATTTCATCTGCAATGATGAACTCAACTTTATAATATTCCCACAAGATATCGTCGTATGAAATAATATACACATAACTAGGTATCTATCGTAAATAACTATCCAAAAAATCGTTGAGAAAGGAATTAAAATATTCAAAACAGGTTAAACTCAAATGGTTAGAGCTGAATACTCGGGATAAGAGATAAGCGAGAGACGAAAGGATCGCTCAAAGGTTTAAATCTTATCCAAGTCAAGATTTTTTTCTTTCTTTAAAATGTATAGAACACTATCGCCGAAATTGCCTCTATGGTTTAACAGTTCAGTTGTTGGACTAGACTGCTTGAGGTCCCGATTTAAATTTTATTTTCAAAACGGTCAAACATAGAAATATAGATAGGTTATCACCTCTGTGATCTAGCGGTACAGTTTCGGACTCGACATCATAAGGTCCCAGATTCGATCCAAAGGTCAGGCAACAAAAAGAAAATTTGGTTTTTCCAATTTTCTAATAAAAAAAAGGTTTCTCGGGATTGGATATGTGCCCCGTTGTCGATAGGCTTGCCACCTATTACATTGTGGGACTTAGTGTCTTCCGCTAGTCGTGGGTGCCCTGGTTGTGCCTCTGTCTACCTCTTCTGGGAAATGAGCTTGAAGATGCTTTTAAAATTTAGAGGACACTTTAGTTAAATACAAGTAGGTAACAAGAGTTCTGTTGGAAAATCCGTCCCCCGGAATAAGGATTTTTTTATGTTCAAGTAGGTTATCAAACACATGAGATAATAAACGGGCTTATCTGAACTTTGGCATTTGTTTGACCGCGTGGATAAATCACAACAGTTCCGTTAAGTGATGGTTCAGTTTGTGTAGGAACGGCTGGGCTGGGCGGAAATGGCAGGGCGGCGGCCGCTACCTATTTCCGGCGTGTATCACGCGCCAACAATATTTCCATCCATCACCATTGACCTCTACATCATGTAGCTTTTACTATTAACCCCAAACAGAAGGGAAAATAATCAGTTGATGGTATTACTGTGGTCTTAAAAAGTATAAATTAATAAGCGTCTTCACGCGGTAGGGCGTGGCACGCATATATTGCCTTTGTGGTCCAACGTTCTAGCGTCGGACTTGAATTCTTGAGGTCCCGGCTTCGATTCCCGGGTCGGCAACAAAAAGAAAATTGGGTTTTTCCAATTTTCTAATAAATAAATGTTGCTCGGGATAGGATATGTGTCCGGGTGGCGATAGGCTTGCCACCTATCACATTTTGGGACTTAGTATCTTCGGCTAGTCGTGGGTGCCCCGGTTGTGCCTCTGCCTACCTCTTCTGGGACATGGCCGTGAAGATACTTTCTAATAAAATTAACGTAGCCCATGATTGGATGTGTGCCCAGTTGGCGATAGGCTTGCCACCTATAACATTGTGGGCCTTAGTGTCTTCGGCTAGTCGTGCGTGCCCTGGTTGAGCCTCTGCCTACCCTTTCGGGGATATGAGCGTGAATATACTTACTCACTATCGCTATCCGGGCTCAAATCTAATCCCGGTACGTTTTTTTTTAATAGAAAACTCAAAGAAACACACCGTTTTCTTTGTTTCCCGATCCGGTGATTAAATCCGGTACCTAGTAGAGTCAAGTCCAACACCGGACTGTAACACCACAAAGACAAAAGTATAAATACATAAGGAAGGAAGACAGCTTTTGCTACGTATTTAATAAAGTTCGAATCAAAGTTTGTTAATGGATAAACAATTATCTTCAATTACCAGTAACAATAAAAACCTATTTTTACATTTGATAGGTAATTTTTGGGAAAGACTGAAAAGATATTCCATTATTAACATTTTAGCCATTTCCGTCTGGTAGAAAAGGCAGACGTCCTTAAATCGAAGTGACGGTAAGCGCCTTTTAGTATCCACCGGAAGTTTGTGGTTTTAAATGTTTTTTGTGCACTTAACTACTATATTTTTGTACACAATCTTATATCACTTCCAAAAGATTTCACAAGAATGTATTTAACTTGTTAGAAAAAACATATTATGCTGTAAAGGTTTTTTGCAAGTGTAATGAAATATTTGTAAAAATTATTAATCCTACTAATATTAGAAATTCGAAAGTTTGTGAGTATGTTAGTATGGATGTTTACTCTTTCAAGCTCGAATGGTTGAACGGATTTGTCTAAAATTTGGATCACAGATAGATTGTGACCTGGATTGTTACTTTTAATCCCGATCGCATAACAGCTTCCTGTGAAAACGAGGGCGAAGCCGCAGGCATCAGCCAGTTTAATATAATTTAAAAATATTGCAATACTAGCTATTTAACCGCGACTTCGTCAGCGAAGAATATTAACGATTTTCATACAAAATTTCATCCCCCCTTATTATATACTAGCTGCGCCCCGCGGTTTCACCCGCGTAAGTCCCAATTCCGCGGGAACTCCGGGATAAAAAGTAGCCTACATTTTATTCTGGGTCTTCAGCTACCTACATACCAAATTTCATCGTAATCGGCTTTGTAGTTTTTGCGTGAAAGAGTAACAAACATCCATACATCCATATATACAAACTTTCGCATTTATAATATTAATAGGATTTTAAGACATCTTGGTTGCCGAAGTGTTTGTTTCTTCTTCTGACTGAATGAATGAACACATTATTGTGCACAATTATTTTACAACAAAATAAGTACAATAAGTAGATATTAACAACAAAATATGATAAAAGTTTATAGTACACCAAAGGCGGTCTTATCGCCAAACAAAGCGATCTCTACCAGACAACCTATTTGTTCTGAGGAGACTTTATAAGCATAGGTTCAGCAGGAAAAAAGATTAAACATACAAAAACTATAATATGACACTAAAATATTAATAATAAAAGGTTAATAATAGAGAGAAAAATGAAAGTAGAATAAGTATAGAATAATATACCATTTCAAATTAAGACATAACAATTTATGTAAGAAATATCAATGGCTAGGTTTTGAAGAAACTTAAATGAAAGGTAGGTTTAATCCAGGTCGTCTGGGAGTTTTTACCGTTTAAGATTATAGGTAACAAATTTTAAAGTCTTTAATCTATATGTTACTACGTGATGCTAAAACTTTGAACCCCTTTTTACGAAAATTGCGCGGACGGAGGACACTTCTAGTTTATATGTAGGAGAAACGCAGAACGCTAATATTTTTCAATAATAATGCTGAAGAAGTACATCAAAAATAAATTAAACATTACCCACACTACCTTGCATTTGACACACACAAACAAATATATTGATGATAACGATAAAAGATCACAGATGGCACACTAAAAAGTTTGGAAATAAAGTAGTTGGTCTTGAGAAATGAAGATGGCGTTCTTATCAACAAGATATTAAAATTTATTACGGTCGAATTTCGGCCAATGGGCGTAAATAATTCGCAAGTATTGTGTTCCATAGCACCTAAAATGATATACTCGATTCAAATTTCTAATATAGCAAAAATTGCTAAAGTAATCCTACTTTGGTTGTACCTCTGCATATTTCTTCGTTGCTACGGGCGTGAAGATACATATAGAAAGAGGATTTTTTTATATAAAGTGTAATAAGGTTAAGAATAAAGTAGTGGCACTTAGCGGCCTTTTAGTTTGATGGCGGCAAAACATGGTATCAATTTTA
>NJDD01000614.1:6993-27331 GCA_002245505.1 Calephelis nemesis
TATTTACTAAATCAGTGCATAAAGTACTTTAATTATTATTTTTTTTTACCCCTATACTTTATACTAGTCTTATATTATTTAATAAACCCATATCTTAATATGTCATGTCTTTTCCCGTTTCGTCTTCAATTTTCTTTCTTGTTCAGGCCTCTGCCTCTTCTGTCGTGATAAAACATTACAATAGTCTTTCACTGGGACAGTTTATTTACTAAATCACATTAACACACACCTAATTAATATTTACACTTTAATTAATTTACAAATTATACATTTTTACATTATAATACACTTTTTAGCTTAAAAATTGGAGGGAACCCTCGAAAAGCGCGCCTTCCTTCTCCAACCGTTCCCGCCAACCTCCCTTTTTTTTAGTTTTTTTTTTAGGTTAATTTGCCCCTTTCTGGAGCCGGCTAAGACCTTTCGGCCATGCTGCCAAGTCTTCCATAATAATAAATTCTTTTTCGTATTAAAATTTTAAAGTAATTTCTTCAGTTTCTTGACAATATATGTCTTCCCCTTTTTTAAAGTCATTTCCTTCATTATGTAAGACAAAGGTTATTTGAGTCCTTCAATACGTCTTTAGTTTTAATTTCTTGAAGTTTACATATTTGTTTATTTGTTTTATAGTACGTCACATCCTTGAATTACAATTATTTTCACACAAATTATAAAACCAAAATTCTGAACACCAAAATCATCTTCTTTCATGATGGCGCCAAAACCAAAATTTTGCTGCCTATGGATGGCATGTATTTGCCTAGTTATTTCTTACCCGTGAGAAAATTATACTGCTTGTTTGCCTTCCACCATTTTTTATTAATTTTTTATTTAAATCTTTTGGGAATACTAAAATGTATGTAAAATACTAAGACAAATATACTCGTACAAAGGCAAACTTAATGCCAATAACTGCCTTACAAAAAGAGCATTTAATAGATAATAACACGTTTTAGACCTTTACTCCAACCTTTTTGACTATGATAATGATAAAATTTTATCGATATCGATATTTAAAATCGATAAAACTTTATATTTTCCCCATATATTCAAGTATAAAACTTAAGCAGTAATTCTAAAACACTGCATCTAAAAGTCTAACAACGGAAGTTTACACGGTGGTATGTAAAATTCTATTAGTTTTCTTTAACAAAAACCAATCACTTCTACTAAACACTAACTACTATAATACTAGTTAACTTTTACTAACACTTTAATTAAAAAATTAAAAAATTACTAACACATTAAATCATTTGATCATAAAACGTTAGGTCGTTACAGGCCGAAAGCGAGCACGTGAATGATATCGCCCTGTATGGCTACTTTGAAAGGACCGGTCAAATTTTAATACGATGGGGTAAACGCTTAAATGGCAATTAATTTTAAATATTATTGCTAAATTTAAAAAAAAAATGCTGCACTTGTCACGCTATGTCGCACCTAGTACGAGTCATGACGTCACCAGTCTACGAATGCAACTGCGGTTGGTGGGAACCAGTTTTATGCTTTGTTTACGTTATAACGTTTTTTTTTCCGTATGATAAAAATTATAAATTGACTTTTTTTTTAATTTTTAGCTTTTTCTGAGATCGAAAGTGTTATCGATTCTGAACCCTTTTTCAAATTTCGGCTGATGCTTTAGATGTTACCCTGTATAACTATGCTCCGACTCTTTCACTTTACCAATCTATGAGTATATTAAATCTATGTTATTTACCACAGAATGTCATCCTACAATCACGTAGACGATCCGTAGATCTGTATTTCACTTAAGCTCGATTCCTATAATCAACGAACCGTAAATCGTAAGTATAACGTAGTATAAAGTTTGCAAAAAATTAACTAATGCCCGGTTCCTCTATTCAAAAAACGAGTCGTTTTGATTACGGATGGTAGTATTTTGTACGCTTAGTAAGATTACTAACAACGGTTGCTCGTTTCCGTCTATTTATTCTAAACATTTTTTGAAGATATTGGTAACGCACCTTTAATTTTGAACAAACTACGAATGGTTTAGCTGACGGATTACGATTCGTTGATTATAGGAACTAGGCATAAGCGTTGCTCATAATTACACAAAATGTAATCTTTTACTTTTCGTACAAAACACTACCATTCGTAAGTAAATGACTCGTTTCTTGAATATAGGAACCACGCATTGGGCGAAGAATGACAAGTTACATTCTTAAATTATAAAACTCCATTTTAATATGATAAAGCATCATTCAACGTTACAGTAGGGTCTACGGCGTAGACAGTAATTTAACGTAGACCGTCGTTCTACATTTGCGTAGACTGTTGTACAATAGTTAGTCTAACAACAGTACAGTTGTTAGACACACAAAAATATAACGTCACATTATTGTAGAACGTCATTCTACATTGGTGTAGAAATTCGTTGTTCTTGTAGCGTTGATTATAATTATAAGTTACTAGCTAACCCGGCGAACTTCGTACCGCCTTAGCGTAGCAATGATAGAATGATAGAAGAATAGTAGAAACTACTTTATTTTGTATAGCTGATCTATCTTACGTATGAATACCTATTCAATTTGAACTGCAAAATTAAATGTATATTTTTCAATATTACTGAGAGATTTTCTTAATATTTTTTTCTGTAAGAACCTTGTCCTAATAATGACAAATACAACAAAAAAAGAATTAGTGAAATCGGTCCAGCCGTTCATGCGTGATGCCGTGACCAAGAAAAACGGGTTTCATTTTTATATATATAGATTATGATATTTTATCAAATCAGGCGCTACTTTGGAGAAATTTATTTTAAGATGTAGAATAAGCCTTTATTTTGCTAATTCCGCTTATGCAGTGAAACTGTTGTGGCTAGGAGTCTTCCAAATGACACATCGTTATTTGGAAGACGAAGAACGTCGTCATGATGTCGATACAGATTGACATTCTTCAAGGGCATACCTATCAGTATTCTTTTATATTATAGATAGAGAAGCAGTTTTTTTCAGCCACTGATAAAGACTTACAGAAAAAAGTATCTTCACGCCCATATCCCGGACGAGGTAGGCAGAGTTACAACCAGGGCACCCACGACTAGCCGAAGATACTATATCCCACAATGTGATAGGTGGCAAGCCTATCGCCAACCGGGCACATAGCCAAACCCTAGCTACATTTTTTTAATAGAAAATTGGAAAACCCAAATTTCCTTTTTGTTGCCCGACCCGGGATTCAAACCCGGGACCTCATGCAGTCAAGTCCTACACCTGAATCGCTAGACCACAGAGGCGACACACATACCTACTGAATTCAGAAATAAGTGTTTATTATAGTAACTGTAGACAAGTAAGACGATAAAACCCACAAGCTAGGAAGGCTTAAAAAAGTATTGCCAGCTATAGTTTGAATCGCAATTCACTCAGAAGAGCCTCACTCAGTAAAAATCAATTGCTGACGCCATAAGTCTTTAGCTATGCGCAGCATTTTAAAAGCCTTCGACTAACGTCTTAATTTTGATTGATATAAGTGGTTTTTAAGTTAATCGAATCTACTCGTTTAGCGCAATTTGAGCTTTTGCTATACATCTTGTTTGCGTTCTGTACATTAATGAGTATTCTGTACATTAGGGTTCTTATTCTAAGCCTGCTAACCAAAACTTGTACTTTGACTCATGGTCTAATAAAAAATAAATAAATATCCTGGATAAATTACACAAATTGAATCTAACTCCAAAGTAAGCAAATTATATGCTTGTGTTATGGGTGTTAGTCAACAATAGGTACTATTACATAGAAATACTTAAATACAGCAGGACCTCTTTAATCCGAACTCCGAAAATTTACCTTCCATTCGGATTCATGGAGCGTTCGGATTGTAGTATATTAGGAACTATAGATATATGTATATGGTACTTTTATGAAATAAAACTAATAGTATTGCGAAACATTTATTCTATATTTATTCAAAAACGTATAAACAGTAACATAATATATGATTTTTTTAAAGAAATCCGATATTTTATTTTATCGGGAGCTATTTAATGTCAAACAAAAAGCTTGGTCTCGCAATTTCCGTTCCGTTTTACAACATAATATCGTATCTTTTCTTCTTTGTTTTTAATACAAAAACAAATGGGCGTGACACTTTCACTATTTGGTGAACAACTGGCGAGAAAAGAAAAAGGCAAGAAGTAAAGCGGGTATGGGCCGTTCGGATTATAGAGGGGTTCGGATTAGGCGTGGTTTGGATTAAAGAGGTCCTGCTGTAGATACCGGATTAATGCAGACATCTAAATTTTCATCACACAAATGCCCGCCCCCGTCGGGAATAGAACCCGAGCCGCGCGGGTCGTCGACACAGTTAGACAAGTACGCTAGCCACTCGACTAACGACAAGCCATTCTCGAAAAGCAATCCACACTTACATAAGTTGGTAGAGGGCTGTGCAACTTGCCCGGGTAGGGATCCATCGACATACCTATTTCTGCCGCCATAATGACTGTCATGTCCTGGCTTAGAAGGTACGGTAGCCGGTAGACTTGCACAAAAGACAAAAGAAAGCGGCGCAACTGTTGCACCTGTATTGTATATAGCAGATTTGGGCAAAATGTAATCAGATTAATGACTAAGGATTGCAATTAAATAGTGTAATCTTCAATCATGATTACAGATTACGGGAATCAATCAAGAAAGTAATCGTATCGGTGATTAATGGTCATTAATCTGTAATCGCAATTTCGATTACTTTTTTGATTACTCTTTTGATTAAAACATACTAACGACATTTAGAAAATTGAAAAAAAATAGAATTAATTATGTCAATACATTATCATACTTGTTTTCGATCAATCTCATGAGTTACTTTTTAATAAGTAGATAGTAAATTAAATAAAGTAATCAATAATACTTGTTTGTGTGCTATTTGGAGCTTAAATTAGACTTTACCATCTTTTCAAACATCTCTTCATAAAGTATGTGGGATTTTGGTAAATTTTTTCATGGTTTGGTCATGGTTGCATAGGTATGAGAATGTACCCCCCACGTACCGTATCTTCGCTTCGAAATGCAATTGATCACGCGAACATCTTTTTTTTTAATTTGATTAAGGATTTAAATAATGAAAGAGTATAAAACAATCCATGCCGTCGAAATTCTATTAGCAGATTTTTAGAAAATCGGAGACACACGTGATACGATTGACTGACACCGCATTTGTTATAAATAATCATTAAAAGTTGATTATTACAATCAAATAACGATTACAAATGTAATCATGATTGAAAGTAATCCAGATTAAAAGTAGTTATGATTGACGTAATCATGTTTACTTTCAACACACACACAGTGTCACAGTTATCTCTTACCATCAAGAGATGTTTGCTAGTTCGCTAACCTCTCACATAAAAAGAATTCCCTTTTTGCCCATTGAAAATGTCTGTTTATCGTTTCCTATGTAACTTACTCTAAAAGACTAAGCAATCTCGTAATTTAACATTACCAATTTCAGATATTCAGATGCAACATACAGAACCTTTTATTCAACGTTCCAACTGAAAAAGATCCAGTATGTAAAAGAGCTATAAGTGCTGTGCTGGACTCCTTCGAAAAGCTGACCAGAGCCAGGCTGTACATGTACCTCTGGTCACTCATCGAAGACCAGATATTCATTAGACCTAAATTAGCGCCACAGAATGTGTGGCCGTTTGAAGTGGACTCGAATTTCGACACATGTTTACATTGTACCAATTGCAGCGAGATTATTAAAAATTGACTTGAATATTTGTAGTTGTCATTCAATAGATGAAACTGTATTACTACTGGAGATTATAGTCCTTACAAAAACCAGATGTCATTTCCAAATATTGCTCCATCTGTCTCTCTCTCTAATCTAATCTTATAAGAGTCTTATGATATCAATGAACGAAGTCAAAATTAAAGAGACGCATTATACATTAAAGAGAGTCGGTAATATTTGGTAGTGACATGCACAAATTGAGAACTATTTATGCATGTTTATTATACAGGGGCATATACAATAGTCTTTGAGATACACGATTGTGCAAAACGTTACCGCAGCAGGAAACGCAATATGTCGAAAAACCTGAAGACGCACAAATTTTATTTATTTTTAGCGCACTAACATAAGCTTTCTGCTCATACTCAATTTTTAACTTTCCGATAATTAGTTCTGAAGCATCGTTACCCCAGCAAGAATCATTTGTTCCGTTTATTTCCAAAACGGTAACATGCACAGATTTTTTCTTCTGCGCACAGTTACAGCAGATAGAGCACTAATTATATGTCCCACTCGTATCACTTTCTTGTTGGGGTAACGCACACATTACCGCCATAATGACTGTTAGGTTTCGATCCTGAGAGTAGGGTAGCCGGTCGACGGTCGATTTGCACAATTAGCCTAACATGCTGGCCACGACAGTGTCTATAAGCTACGTCTGTCTCTTACCATTAGGAGACTGGTGTACTTATTTGTAGGCGGATGTAATAAATATTTCATTATCAACCGATTACCTAGCTGCACAATTAGCCATGTGTGGAGATACTATAAGTTTTGCATTTATCTGATTATAGATTTAAAAATTCGTAGAATGTTAGGCTATTAAGATACATATAGAAAGCAAGATATATAGGGTTCAGATGTTGAACTAATGATAAAATAAAAATGCACAATGCAATATATGTTTTATTGCCACTAGATAGAGTTTACAACTGCTTGCCAGTTTCAGGACCGTCACTCGCGTATAAGAGCCAACTCATATAAAACATTTAACACTAATAAATTTACAGTCGAATATCGAATACACATAAATAAATTTAAAAATTAACAATAATTACATGCACCTAATACCGTAAAGTTGAAATCAAATTAGATAGCACGTTGTATCTTGATAGGTATCGAATCTTTAACATTGTGTTAGCAGAAATATTGAACAATAAAATTGAGACACTTGAAATCACATAACTATAAATAACACACTGCCTTTAACTTCTTCCACCTTTTAAAAAAGAAAATAGCTTTTGATTAGTCTTACTACATTTTGTCACATATTTACCACAGTAACATGAATTTAAAAAACCCTTTACCATAAGTTGGTACAGATTACGTTCGGTAAGTTACGTGTCAGAACCTATGACACTTTGGTCTAAAAATGTGCTTCTCTTGGTTACCAATAGAGGCGCTGTTCGAAGTTTTCATACAAATAATTTACAGAGACAGAGTTTGTTATGAACTTATCATAACTTATGAACGCGCAGTAGAACAAAAGAAGGATTTGCTTTAGGCGCCAGGTAGCAAACTCGTAACAATCCAAACTCGTAAGAGCACAAACTGTCTGAAAAACTTAAAAAAATCTTGCTCTACTAAAGGCTAGAGCCGTCTCTGCATACCAGTCAACAATTTATCCTATGACAGATCATGATACAACGTGAGGATCTAACATAAGTCCAACCAATAAGGTCCGATCCACACTAACAATCAGTATCTTTAGCAGAGTAACTTCGGTAATAAGAAAGTCTATTGAATACAAAATTTGTAAACTCAAGCCCAAGTAACACTGTTCTAGATCACCGATACATGTGTGGATCGACCTTAAGCTCAGCACAAACAAGCGATAATAGAGCGGTTTTAAAAGTGTGGTGGAGACTTAATGAGAAATAAGGTTTTAAGGAGAAGTTTATTTTAAACCAGACTTAAATCAATCAATTTTTCCTCAGTCACCCTTTAAAAAAGCCAACGACCGCTCTGTTTGTACTGCGCTGTAACTCATTCATAAATTACGTCACAAAAGAGTGGTAACTTCATGACGTCACATATAAAATATAAAAAATAGACTACAAATTAACAAAACTAAAAAAATTCACGTGTGACGTCACGTGTCCACTCTGTATAACAAACATTTCTGTAATTGATTATGAAAATGTGACGCAATTGGTGAATGGAGCCGTATGAAACACTTCATTGTATTAACAGATTTACTATACAGATTGCTAAGGCAAGAATGATAATGTACCAAATACCATTCCGTTCATTCTAGGTATCATTCATTCACCTTAGCTATTGTATTCTTCGTCGATTATAAATCAAGTATGGAAATATAACTAAAAATAGCTTTTGTAATTGTGATGTTATCAAGTTAGCATTATAATTGTTATAAATATCTTCAAGCCCATGTCCCCGAAGAGATAAGCAGAGTCACAACCAGTTTACCTACGACTAACCAAAGACCCTAAGTCCCACATTGTGACAGATGGCTAGCCCATCGCCAACCGGGCACATATCATATCCCGAGGAACGTTAATTTTATTAGAAAATTTATGTACATTCTTTTGTATTTAATTATTATAGAACTGTGCTATTTATAAACATTGGTTAATGCACAAGTAGCCAGTACCAGTGGTCTTGTTGGCAATGACCAGTTTCGCGTACGAGCTACCAGGCAAGGAGGTATACAGTCTATTCTACGCAGAAGACCCGAACCAACACTGGGCAGTTTTATTTCGAAATAGGAATCTATAAAGGAAATCCGCACGTATGTGGCGGACCTTATATAATATTACCAATGCCTATGTACCTGCATTCTTTTCTCTGGTATTTCAGACCAGGTCAGGCACTTGTTTCCTTACTTTTTAAAAAGGATAATAATCAGACATGCTATTTTTGAATCATCACAGACTGGTTTTGATATCCATATATATAAAAATTAATCCCCATTTCGCCTGGTCATCGCATCAAACCTGAACGGACGAACCAATTTTGCTGACTCTTTTTTTTTTGAGTTGGTTTTTTTATGTATTCAGAAGGTTTTATGAAAATAAAAACCGGGCCAATAGCAGGAACAACGAGAAAACAACGATTTAATCCTGTCAATGATTGAATCAAACTGTTAGTAGTTGTTAATGTCAAGCGATACGAAGTTCGACAGGTCGGCAAGTCGGCAAGTAATTGACAAATATTCCTCATCGAAAACAATATAAAAATACCCACAAATAGGTACTTTTACAATTGAGAATGTGACATTTAAAATTGTCATTTTAAGTGAAATTGTTTATTAAATACTTATAGCCAATTATCTCATTAAAACTGAATATTCAAGAAGCAAATTGTTTATAATTAAATATCTATTATGTTTTACGACTTGACCTTATTCATAATTAAGTAAACATTTGTAATGACTTCTGCAAACTAATTAAGACACAATAAGTGTTATCATGATAGATATTATATAAGACTGGAATGTTTCAGTATATTATATAATTTGTGAAATATATAGTTTCAGTATATATTTCACAAATTACATAATGATAAACATATTAATAATCAAAACAAGTGATCGGAGTGATTAGGAAAATAATTGACCCAGCCCACATCCTTAATTTTGTCGAAAAAATCTTACAAAAAATATATTTAAAAAACACTATGTATAGGCCAAATACTGATGTCTTTATTATAATCGACGAAGTATAAACATTTAAAATGCTGCGCAATCTAATCAATACAAACACACACGCAGAGACATTCACGTTAAATTATTTCAGACAGTAATACAACTGCTAAGCAATAACAATAAGACATATAAAAACTAATGAAAGTAACGTATGTACACAACAGCTTATTATAATTCATAAATAATATATTTTAATTATTTTTTTATAATCTTTCTTGCCTCATCAATCACATAATATACCGACACGCCCCAAGATTAACTAATATGGAATCAAAAATAATACAAAACCGCGCTTCTTGTCTCATACAGTGAGGAGGAATATAAAATGATTAAGGAATGTAGAGAAAATTATGTATAGAAAACTTGATGGACCTTCAAAAAGTTTAACATTGGTATTTTGTAGAGTGTATTTTGCAAACAGTATGGTTTGCTCGTTAGTGGCTGAAATACTGTTCAATAATAGTTGAACAATGCTAGAAAAGAGCAGAGAATAAAATTTTAAACTAATATATTATACATTGAATAGATATTTCGTTTAATATCGATACACTATCAAAAAACTTTCCTCTACACTCCTTTCAAATGGCATTATCCTGAAAACATCGAGCATTTTATCTAGAGTGCTTGAAAATCAATATTTATCATTGGAAATATCTATAAATTCGATCTTTTTCATTTTACCTGATAACAGTATTTCAGTAAAATGAGTAAAAAGTAAACAAATATGTACAAGTAATGTATATATGTTAACAATAAATAATTAATACAGAATGTTTATTTACAATTAATTCCCAAAAGAATTTCTGTATTCAATAATTGTCTGTACAAAAATGCTGTGCATATTATTGTTTACTTTTTAGCTTTCCTTAAAAACAATAAAATATTAATCCAATGTTTGTAACTTCTAAGTACTATGGATAGAATGCATAGAATATAAAATTCTAAATAAGGCCATTTTGACATTTGGAAAAATTATGACCATAAAGCTGTCTAATAAAGATTACACTCCTAACAAAGACCTGTAGGGTTACTCTTGAATCGGATATCTGATTCCAATTTCTAATTTATATGAAATCCAGCTTCGAAAGTAATCCTACTAATGCAATTTCCAAATATTGCTGACTCTCTTATTTAGAAAGTCTTGTGATGTCACGACAATAAACTCGAAATAAACAGTAGTAATATAGCATAGTCAGTAGTAATATAGCTTAATGATTAGCAAACTTCTGCTTTACTTACAGGTGCATCAGATAGCATTATTCCATAGTTTACCTGCTTTTTGAGACTATTGAAGCAAAAAATGCAATGTTTCATAAGAAAGTAGTTTGTCACAATGAGTCCACTTCTTCATTATGACTTATAACCATGGAATTGTTATCTATATAGACATTTGCTATCTCAATACAAAAAAAAATATTTATTTTATGATATAGGAAGGCAAACATGCAGACGGATTTCTTGATGGTAAGAAATTCATGCCGCCAAAGGTGGTAATGGTGCGTTGCCAACCTGAGGTCGGGATGTTAGGCCTCGAGCAAAAGTAAGTTTACCGGCTACCATACTCTCCGAGCCGGAACACGTCATGTCGTTATGGCGGTAGGAATAGGTAAGACGGTGGTACCAATTCGGGCGAGCCGCTGCGAAACTCTACCACCTAGTCAGATGTCCACTTGTAAAACACATGTTATATTAAACACTGTAGAAAATTGTATTCTCATCCAATAACCAATCTTGCAGGTCTCCCGTTTGTAGCATGTTGGTTAAATATAAATGTTAGGCAATGTTTAGTTAAACATTTTTTTAGTTAAACTTTCAACTTAAGATGCTGTTAGGTAGGAATCTAGCCACCCTTGGTTATATATATTAAGATTTTGGCCTCCTCTTTGATCACCTATCCTAACCTCCCCTTCGTAGACTAAATTGTTGCATTTTTTACAACCAAAGTAATAATCTATATCTGCTTTTTATAATAATTCCTTTTGTTTTAGTTTGACTTTTAAATCAACAACATAAAAGAATTTATTTAGTTGCTAGAGATAAAAAAAAACACGAAAAGGACAAGTTTTTTTCGATTAATTTATGCAACATTTTATTAATTAAAAGTTATTTTTTTCGAAATAGCTGTCTAAACAAATATCAAGTCTCAAATAGCTGTTTTATGAATTGTCATATATATCTTCTACTGCAGTGTAATCATTCAATAGGGGCACAGTTTTCCATGTGTGGATGCACCATCCCATCACATGCAATTGTTGCACTGAGATTTTATATTTGCTCAAACTCAAACAATTAAGAAGTTAGATTTGTAATCTTAATACAATACAAATTATAGATGTATATGTTAACTTATTAGAGCAAAGAATCCATAGTAATAATTTAGTCTGGTTTTGTTTTAGTTCAGTAAATATAATGAAGAGGTTAATATCTAGTATTTGGAACTATACTTGTAATAAGTATTTCTTTCACAGATGTTTATTTGATGTACCTTTTCCTAGTGATATATACAACATCGCTACGATATTACATGTGCAAATAAAAAACTTAACATATTTAGTGTAAATCGGTTGTCAGCTGTCTATGAGCGTTCGTTGACCCTGAGCTTTTTAGAGAGGATAAATAATTTAAATATATTTTATTCATTTTTCGTTGTGTATTTCCTTATTGTGTTTTGCGTTTGCAGTAACGTATTCTAAATTGAAATATCATTATATAATCGAGAAAATAGATATGCCACTTTTTTTTCAATCTAATCAAATTATTTAATCACCTATTTGATGACCTATGATGATGACGTTGCAGTCATAATATACCATTTAAAAATTTATTTGTAGATATGTCAACGGACTAGACCAGCAAATAATGATGACAATCGGCGCTTCTTCGGAACGAAATCAAAGATCATGTATTGTCTTACCTCAAATATCAACAAGATTCTTAACATTAGGGCAGTGTCAGTATCCTGAACCTTTGGCGAACCTCACTATCACTCACTCGCTGTGTCCGAGTGGAGGGTAAACTTAGTCACTTAGCAGTCACTAAACATTCTTTTCACTTAACACTCATTTCACTTGATTTTTGACGTGTTGTAAGAACTCGTAGTAGGAGAATGCAGACTCTACTCGATCGTCAACCAAACGCTCTGTGAACAGTAGCCGCGACGGCGAGTTGTCTCTGAAAAAGTAATAGACAATTAGATTTTATTTTACATAAGACAGTGAAGAAAGACATGGTTCTTTAGTAAAAAAAACAAGAGTAGTCTTAAACACCCTAGATGTTATAGGTGCATCACTAAACAAGCACATGGTTTTCTTAGTATGAAACCACTGTGGCTTTAAACAGCCTATATGTTATATGTGTGTCGATATCGTGTCGCAGGAGTGTTGGATATATTATTAAATAAATAAATATCTCTGGACAAGTTACACGAATTGAATCTAACCCCAAAGTAAGCCAATTATATGCTTGTGTTATGGGTGTTAGTCAACGATACTATTACATAGAAATACTTAAATCGATACCAGACTAAATTTAATAAACACCAAGACCCGGAAATTTAGACTTATTTATTGTTTAATTGGATGAGACCTTGCGCAGATCATGCCACTGTTATGGCGGCAGGAATAAGTAAGGTGGTGTAAGGTGGTGGTACACTACCCAGGCAAGTTGCTGCACAGCACTCTACCACTAGTGTACTAAATATTTTACCAAAAAAATAAATAAAAAACAAGACTGAGTCAAAAAAATAAGTTGGATGCAGCATCTATGCTTAAACAATTCCATTTTCTTTCAATGTAGGATTACTTGTCTCTTACTTCGACCAATGCGTTCAGCATTCAACATATTGTTTAGTGAATTATAATATGTCACCGTGTTAGTGACGTTAAGCCTATGCTCGACTTTTACGAGTTGGCTGGCAGGAAGGCCGATGGTCTATTCTGCAATGGAGCCCGGACCAAAACACGGGGAAAAACACAGTGAAGTTGGCGAATTTACTTCCAAATTTGTTGAACTTGATAATGAAGTCCTACAGTTTGTCTTTAAACAGTTAATAGTTTGTTCCCGTTTGCCTGTCTTCGTCAGCAAGCAGGATTAAATTACTTCCAGAAATTTTACAAACATATACTTATGAAAAGTTCAATAAATATGGAGTAATCTGACCAGGTCTGAAAAGACGACATTTTGCACTCGATACTCTCTACCTTTCCCGTACGGTACTTGGCGTGAAAATATGTATTGGTAAATTGTAAAACTCACCTTAATATAAGTATATTGGAGGGTACTGGACGCTCGTCGTTCAATTTTTCTATAAACGACCTTAAGAATTCGTTCCCATCAGTCTCCAGCACGGGTATACTCCTGGCTTCATCAGCCAACTGCGAGAAAGCGGCCACGCCAAATGTTTCGGACAGATACGCGGGACTGACACCGTGACACACGTAGATAATGATCGTCTCTCCGTCGTCTAGAAGGTACGCCCCGTTTGAGTTTATCCTGAAATAAAAATATATTTTAGGTGATTTTAGGTAGAATCCTTTTAATATTATAAATGCGATGTTTGTATGTTGGTTTGTTTATTAAATCTTAACGGAGCTGCTGAACGAAAAAGATTTTCATGAAATTTAGCACACACAAAGAACATACACATAGGTAGGTAACTTGGATTAACACAGCTTTTATCCCAAAAAAATTTTCTTGTGGGACCATTTATCACGAGGGCAACACCGTGGGCAACAGCTAGTATTAAATAAAAGTTTCTGTTACATCTGAATATCTAATATTGGTAATGTTGAAGGACGAAGTTGCTTTATCTTTTATAGTTACTTATGACTAACTATAAAACCGAAACCGAAACCGGCGTGTTTGTATGAAAAGGGTTATGAATATGAAGGAAGCAAGACAGGTTTGTCAGGATCGTGAGGTCTGGCACTCGATACTCTCTGCCTACCCCGTACGAGACTTGGCGTGAAGATATGTATGTAGTTAGTTGTAACATAGGAAACAGATCGACATTTTCAGTGGGTTATTGCCATTTTATGTGAGAGATCAGCGAACAAACACACGGGTCTCCAAATGGTAAGAGACAACCGTGACTTATAGACACCTTAGATGTTACAGGTGCGTCGCTGTCCTACGGCCAAGGTGTTGAGCCTGACATAAAATTTTGAGATTTAAAGATAATTTATAAAGAAAATCAAAGTCGGTTGTCTTAACAACCATAAAATGAAGAATGAAGATTAAATATAATAAAATGAAGATTTTTTTTTTGGAAGTCTTCGCAATAGGTTGTGACTTTCCAGTTTTTTTAAATATTTCGTTCCTTTCAAAGTGAATGGGTTCCTTCAATATAAAATCCCAGTACACTACAAAATGCGTTCTTTTAGAATAACACACCGTTGGCTATTTTAATCTTCAATAGGATAGAATTGATAAATTTTTAACACGCTTTGAACCACATGTCTATGTTATGTGATGGTGCTGCCCTCTGGCGAGTAAACTTTGCAGTAATATATGTGGTGATGTGGGACAAACCTCTCAGCGGAGAGATGCATCCGCGGCGGGTCGAGAGCGTCGGCGGGGTGTGCATGCGGCGCGTCGGCCAGTCGGTGCACGGCGTACAGGTCGGGGTACACTAACCGCACCAGCTGGCCCAGCGGCGCCGACTTCATCAGGCACATGTCCATCACTCGCTCGTCCAAGCGAGTCGATGTGCCCGTTCGGAATGCTTTCTGCAAGTTTTACAGATAATCACCTATAGATTTCTATAAATTTTAAAGAAAGAAAAAATTTCGCCCCAGACAGGATTTGAACCTGTAACCTTTCGTCTCAAGCCGACGAATGCTCTAACCAATTGAGCTACTGAGGATTCAAGTCCCGTGGCGAAATTTTTAATTCCTTTCTAACCCGTTAACGCGGGTAGTTATGTCCTATAGATACACAATTCTGAGTACCCACCAAATGAGTTCATCACAGATGAAATTCACATTTTTAGAATGGCCATAACTTTCGTTTCTTACATCGTATTTTTATTTTTTTTTATTTTTTTTAGCACTTGCCCTGTGCGTGGGATAAATTTCTATAAATTTTAAAGAAAGAAAAAATTTCGACGAAAAAGACGAGACGAAAGAGACGAAGATAGATTTTCGGATATGCAGACGGACATTAATAGGAGTTGGGAATATATTATATATGATAATACGTAATGCCAAAACTTTGGACCCCTTTTTATGAAATTTGCGCAGACGCAGGAACATAGAATTTGGCACACTTACAGTTTATGTGTAGGAGAAGTGCAGAACATCGTCTATCGCTACATTTATTATAACAGAACAATGACTGACCCGCTTCAGCAGCGCCAGTATGTAGAGCGGCAACAACCGCAGCGAGACGGGCGCCTGCAGCGCTGTGTTCAGCGCTCCCACGGGCAGGTTCTGGGCCAGCCGGTGCGCCGACAGCACGTCTACCGCTACATTTATCAGCGCCTCCTTAGCCTCCGCCATCGACGCCGACGCACATCGGTCTACAGCTGCAAATAATAACGGAATTCAGCAATCACAATCTGAATTTAAAAAATATATATTTAAATGTACGAATCACCCTTAAATAAATCTTTTAAAAAACCCTGGTCACTATTAAATGAACACGTCTATGTGTCATATATATATGCGCAACAATAAATATCATATAATTTAAGAGCAGTAAAACTATAAAAAACCAACTTCGATTTTGGGGTCCCCTTTTGGAGTCCCCTGGGACTCCATCTCTATCTCGAATCCTTAGCTATATGCATATCCAATTTCATCAAAACAGGATCAGCGGTTTAGCCGTAAAAGAACAACAAACAGACACGCGGACTTTCACCTTTGTAATACTATCTTTCACTCGCGGCTTAGTTTTTTTTTCATAATTATTAGCTTATTTGTTATTCTGTACAGAGCCTTTACCATGAGTTGGTATAAATTACTTTCGGTAAGTTACGTGTAGAAATCTACGACAATTTTGGCCTAAAAATGAGTTTCTCTTAGTTACCGATAGAGGCGCTGTTCAAAGTTTTCATACAAATAATTTACAGCGACGGTATTTAAACTTGACAAGCCGTAAATTTATGGTAAGGGCTCAGGTATATAAAGTAAAGTAGTATATATAGTAAAGTACAGTAGTAAAGATAGGTAATCAGGTATGTATTAAAGTAGTATCTTACCCATTTTACTTAATAACCCTATGATACACTGTTGGTCTGCAGCGTGCAGCACGTCCGGCAGCGTGTTCGCTATCGGCAGCGCGAGAGTGTGTACACGTATCCTTCGTTCACCTGCAAATACAATATATTAATAATTAAAGTACAGTAAAACAACCAAAAACCTACTCAACATTTCTTACATCGTCGTCTAACAATAATATGCATTATCAAGTATTACTCAAAAACCAATGTTGGTCGCCTAACGGCCAATATTAATAATCAATCCTAATCATAAACTCGCTGTCCAAGATTGATATATTTGATCCATTTTTTTATGTTATCGCTTGCCAATAACATATCTGTGGACTGGATTAATATGGCAATTAGGTATGGGATAAGCCAGCGAATACGCAGCTATCTAGATTGCTTGAAATACATTAGATTGAGATACATTATTAACGTTGGCCGTAAGTGGTCTAGCGATCCGGCGTTGGACTTGACTACTTAAGGTATTACAAAAAAAAATGGAAATGTGTTTCTTCAATTTTCTAATAAAAACAACGTTACCCTGGATTGGATGTGTGCCCGGTTAGCGATAGTCTTGTGACCTATTACGTTGTGTATACCTTCGGCTGTTCGTGCGTATCCTGTTCGTGCATCTGCCTACCTCTTCGGCGATATTGACGTCAATATACATACTTTTTAAAACCACTCTTCAAATCTTAATCTAAATTTAATAGAACCACCTCTTAGTCATGACGACCTTTCGCGCGAAGAACCATCTAAGTCCATTAATAATTGGGTGAGCAATCGCGACGAACACCAACAAATTGTAAAAAAAAAAGAATAGAAACTGGGCATAGACATGCATTCAGATGCCTAGAGCGTTAACTCTGTTCCTGGCCGTAAATGTTCGTAAATGTTTTATTTAAATGTTTTATTTACGAACATTTACGGCCTGGAACAGAGTTAACGCTCTAGGCATCTGAATGCATGTCTATGCCCAGTTTCTATATCTATTCCAGTCTAAAGAACATTTTATTGGTAACGACTTTATTATATAGCCAAAAAATGTAATTTACTATCCATTGCCTACATTGCCTACATACATCCTTATCTTACCAACAAACTGAAGACGTCATAGTTATCTAATAATGATCCACTACAACATCCAAACATCATGCTCAAGACGTAACATACGCACACACACACGCACACACTCATACACACACGCATACGCACACACGCATACACGCACACACGCTCATCTTTTCTTTTCATTTTATAAATAATCTTCGGCTAGTCGTGGGTGCCCTGGTTGTGCCTCTGCCTACCTCTTCGGGGATATGGGCGTGAAGATACTTTATTTTATAAATAATACTTTAGACCACCGATTAGATATTAGTAGTGCCTTTAGACTAGGTTAACCTCTGTATTTTTCTCATCAAATTGTAAATTTTGTAATAAAATGTCAAATTCCTGGAGGAGAGCGTTGACACGCACTACACAGTTTAATACTTTTGCGTTTGTCATCGATCTCATTATTGAACTTAAGGATTTATTCCTAATAAATTATTTTTTTTTTAATTATTTTAATTGCAATGGACTTGACGTAAACAACATGTAATTGTATGTAAATAATGTTGTTAAATATAAGATATTTTTTTAATTTATATATAGCACTTTTAAATGTATATTATTAAATTTAGGTTTACATGAAAAATGCAGATTGTAATACCTTTACTACTCGTGTACAGCAGGGCTGCCTGGAAGCAAACTTGCTGCAAATCTGACAAGGATTCCTCAATGGTCAGCTGCATACCGAATCCGGCGTCCGGCGACACGTTCGGAAGAGACAACAGATCCGTCGACCGGACGAAGAAGTTGCCGTGGAAAGTGTGGATCGCTATCCCTCTGGAAGACGTAATACCATGCAAAGATGAAGATACCAAGATGAAACCATTATAAACTAAAAAAAACTTAAAAACATTTTAATTCAATACAAAAACATAATTAGCACTTAGGGGTGGGAAAAATTAATGTTGGCCGATTCCCAGACTTACTCAATATGCTAACAAAATTTCATGAGAAGCGGTCAAGGCGTTTTGGAAGGGTACGATTAGTTAACATTGTGACACGAAAAATTTATATACAAGAAGATACAAGTACCTGGTACACCTGACCCTCATTACCGCCTCGAAGCCGATCTTCCTCGTGAGGTACCTCGTGAACATGTTCTTCAACTGCTCCGACTGCCACGGCCGCTGGGCACGGAACAGCGGGATATGATGGACCGTGCCGGCACTGAACTTCGACATGCCACCTATGAACAAGAGCACGTTCAATAAAGGTCTGTCGGCGTCGGAACGTGACGACCCCATCGCCCATCGGAGGTAATTAAGTATTATTTAGTGGGTTCTGCTGAACCCAGGGTTTTAGTAGAACATCTCATCAGAGGAGGTAGTCAATGAAGAGGGAGGCAACGGTACAAGCACCCACGACCAGCCAAAGGCACTAAGTCCCACAATGTGATAACGGTGGCAAGCCTATTACCAACCGGAAACATATTAAATCACGAACAACGGTATTTTTATTAGGAAATTGAAAAATCACATTTTTATTTTTATTGCCCAACTGGGGATCGAACTCAGGACTTTAAAAATATAATTATTTATTACTAGCAGTTAACCCGCAAATTCGTCAGAGTGAAATTATTACTTTTTTGATATTTTTACCCCCTTTATTCCCCATCTAGTTCTTTGAGGGTTTACTTTTAAAAAAAAGTCGTCCAAGTTTAAGCTCGGATCTATACACGCATTTTAAATTTCGAGACATAGGTGCAGCTGTTCAGCCGTGAAAACGTAACAAACGAACTATACTTAGATAGCATAAAATAAAACTATAAAATGTGTATTTTCAATTATCTCATAAAACTAGCGTTTCCCGGGAATGTGTCCGACATTGTGGGACTTAGTGTCTTTGACTAGCCGTGAGTGCCTTTATTGTGCCTCTGCCTTTCAATTCGGGGACATGGGCGTGAAGATACCCTTTTTTTAAGGATGGACATTTCCAGACACTTACTGAGTGTAGCGAGGTCACAGTACTGGGCGCTGAGCAGGAACAAGTCCACGGCCACCTGGGCCCCGCTGCAGTCTAACGCCAACCGTTTGTAGAAGTCTGTGGCCGGATTTAAATGTGACACTTCCTTTGACGATCTTGCGTTGGGATCCTCTCTGTAAAGTCACGCAATATGACAGATCGTCATTTTAGTTTAATTATCTATATACATAAATATTAATACCCATTTTGCATGGTGATCGCATCACGCCTGAACGGATGAACCAATTTTGCTATTATTTTTGTTGTATAGGTCATATATAGGATAGTATATATATATAGGATAATATAATAGGATATATATAGGATAGTAGGGAAAAACAACAATTAAATTGTGTACATACAAACTGTTAGTAACTGCTATTGTCAAGCGATATAAGTTCACTCGGTCGTTTAATTATTAATATAACTAGCTGAGCCGACAAATGTTTATTCTGTCCTAACTTTGAATTTTTTTTTCATATGACCTTCTAACATATAAATAACACAACAAAAAAAATAATTAGCAAAATTAGTCTATTCGCTCAAGCGGGATGGACCGACTAGGGGAAATGATAGATCATATTCAAACAATATCAGATGATTTATTTTACCCTGGTGTTAAAATATGTCAATAT
>NJDD01000614.1:27666-38363 GCA_002245505.1 Calephelis nemesis
TCTCTCTGTCTCTTACCTCGACTGTAAGGCGCCTGGACCGATATTGGGCAGGCATGTTTGGAAGACTGTGACGCGACCACCGGTTGGAGCCTGAAATGACAATTTTTTGTCGTGGTATTTAATAGCATAATTTATGATACAGTTATGTATGTATGTAAAATACATATCTGCCTACCCCTTGACTTGGCGTGAATCAAGTATGAATGAATTTAATAACAAAATAATCATAAAACCGATGAGGACAGACATTTTATGTCTGAAATTTCCAGGACTGTGTGTTTATTAAATGTATTCTGATATATATTATTTAAGTATTCTTTGTATTGGTATAGTTAACTAACAGCCATATCACAAGCATATTAACATATACTATTTATACTAAACCGGCGTGTTTGTATGAAAAGGGTAATGAATGTGAAGGAAGCAGGACAGGTTTGTCAGGATTGTGAGGTCTGGCACTCGATACTCTGTGCCTACCCCGTAAGGGACTTCGCGTGAAGATATATGTATGTATATATTTATATTATGCGCCTTGGTATATTTCCTGTTTACAAATTTAACCGATCAAGAAACCAATGTGTGAGCGTCGTTTTAGCCGCCGAATCTCATAGAAATATGAATATTTAAAGAAGTGCAACAATTTTTATAGCAAATTCAGTTGTATAAATACCGTTGGAATCGACATGTAACTTAACAACTTCTTGTTGTCTCTTTTTAACAAATGTTGATATTGCGTATGACGAAAGAGACAACACATTTTTTGTCTATGCTCATTTTCGCGATAATTTATAATGACGGCATGACAGTTCTCATGCTTGCCAATAACGCTATATTTAGTGTTCAATTTTATAGTGATGTGCTATTACAATTGTCGATGTTTTATTTTACGTTCCCAATTATGTAATAACAACTCTATAATGATTCGGAAATCCGAATGTATTTTAAATATAACTATATAGAGTTGTTTCATTTCGCTTAAATTTAGATTAGGTCAGCCAATTTAAAAATAAAAGTATAAAGCGTAGAAAGAGTAAAAAGTGTAAAGCCGAAAATAGTAGTACTATACCATGAGTTAGAAACCATCCTAGTTGTTGACTATGTACATACCATGAGTTTGTAGGCAGCTTGTAGAGCAGCTCCTAATGCCGAGGCTGGAACGCCAGGCGAGGAATATCGTTTGGGCAATATTGTGAGCAACTCTCGGACCATATCACGATTCTCGCCCAAATTCACCAATAGAGATTCAGGGGAGGGCAGAAATATATCTAGAATAGTAACAAAGTAACAAACTAATTTAGTTACATAAAAATACAACTATTTCTTCATCTCCAAGTACCCTCTCGTAACACTAACTATTATAGCTGATATTTTACTTTAGGAAAGCCCCTAATATTAATACATTTAAAAATATGGTTAAACGTTACTTTCTACGTTCAATACGACTCGATTAAAGTCAATCTGTTTATTCCTTTTTTCCTTTATTTCAAAATAATTCTATTACAATTGATATTGCATGTGTTATGTTTCTTTTTTGTGTATTAAGAGCACCATCGTGCACAATTCATTTTATTATGTCTCCACAACATAAGGTTGCCTGGAAGAGATCGTTGTTTTGGCTATAAAGCCGCCTTTGGGTATCACTTAGTTTTTTTAATGTATTTTTCTTTTATGTATTTTGAGGCACAATGAAGAGTTATTATATTCTATTTACAAAGGTTCAGCCTCAGTGCACAATTGCACTGGACTAAACCTGTGAAAATAGTTGTAGTAATGTATTAATTTCATTTAATATCTAAAAAACTATTAATCAAACATAGAATTAATAAGTTTTCACAAAAAAGTTTTTGTTTGTTTTTTCATTTCATTTTTTCATTTATTACCAATTCACACTTTGTTCACATACTACATAATGGCATTTTTAAAAACCACATGGGTTTAATATAAAATGCCATAAGTCTACAACTCAGTGCACGCAGGCACATTGTACAGGTAGGTATATAAAATATTTATTCTATAAAAATAGGTACATTTGCAATTTATTACTTAATTAAATGAAATGTGTTAAAAATCTTCATAGTGAAGTTCCAAGTTATTTAATGAATACATTTTTAGTTTATTTTTCGTAATACAATTACGCAATTCTATAGGTAAGGTATTAAATAAACGAGGAATCAAGTACTCAGTTGTCCTCTCGCCGTACACGTTGTTTGCACTCTCGGTGCAAACCTGGTTTTGAGCAACTGCCCGCGTATATATAGGATGATTTACTACTTTCTTAAGTGATTCATTAAAGTAGTTTATGTTTATGTAAAAGCTTATGTGTACACTTGAGAAGTATGATTCAAAGCCCACCACGATGGGAATAATATTGTGAATTTTAGGTATTCCTATGACCTTCCGCCTCCATCACCATATCGTACAATGATATTCCATTATACAATTATATTATACATTGTATACTAACATTCCATTGTCATTAAAAACTTGTGTGTATGCTGAAAACTCAGCTCAGTCGGTTGAGGACAGGTGAAATAATATTTATTTATAAAATTTCACCTGGACAAACATTATATGTGTTTCTTAAATAAAATTGAAACACTGCAAGCTAAATACAAGCTATTAAGGGCCATTACAAAATACAAATAAAAAAAAATTATATAAAAAAAAAATTAAAAAAAATACCAACATTATACCAATCATATGTCACAATTTAAAAAATTCAAATTATGGTTATAACTTTACCGAACACCAATTACACTAATTTAAAGTTTATGCTATCCTGTTCCAATAAAACAAATAGAAACGAGACACACCATTTTAAATACCTATGTCAGATTAGTCTGAACATGTCAACTCGTAACGTTTTGATAAAAGCTTTCCGCGGAAAAGATTAAGTCTGTAAAAATGTCATGTATAAACTAGTCTGACGATATGTTTTGTCTGTTTCTATTTCTATCGTTAAATAAAAATAACTTAAAATTATTTTAGTGAATGTACAATGTCATTTATACGAAAATCCGTACTAATATTACAAATGCGAAAATTTATTTATTCTTCATAGCTTATAAACTTTACAATTTTAATTAATTACTATCATTTTAAACTACACTTTAGATATGATTACTTACCATCAATATCAAGTACGGTCATCTCCTTCGGCCTGGTCATGCCGTCACTCATCAGATAGTAGTGTATGTGCTCGTCGTAGCAGATGAAACCGATCTGCATCCTCGCATCACCGGGGAGCTGGTCGAGGTTGTCTTTCAACGTGTCACACACTACCTGTTCAGAAAGACATATTTTTGATTGGTAACTAGCTCAGAACGCGGATTCGTTCGTTCGAACAATTGACCCATTTTTGCTAGAGCAGCGTTTCCCAAACATTCTTCTGTCATGTAATTTTCAAACACTCACAAGACACTTTTAAGCACAGACTGCATCCATTAGATTATTTTTACCTACATTTTTACACTAACAACTTTCTCGAACTTAAAATCAAACTACAAAAAAAAAACGTTTAAACTGTCGGAGCGGAATATTTATGATTGGCGGAGATAAGGCACGGTGAGATGTAACAAGGACTTGCAGTTTTCATGTCTCTGTCGATCGTATCGAATAGAACGATGTTATCGAATGTTGCGGCCCGGTAATTAAATAAAATGGCCGGACCATACCGGATCGCGACCCGGCATTTGGGAAACGTATCTAGATTACTATTTGAATATATTTAAAGAGAAATGTTAAGGGAAACCGCGCCTATCAGGTTTTTAAAAACGCAATCAAAATTTGTTCAATAGTTATTACGCGGTGCTGAGAATTTTATTATGATACAGACAAATGGAGAAATGTTCAACACACAAATCAGAGGAAAACCGCTTGCATATGTAGCAAAATGTACTCGCTAGCACTAGAGATGAGTAAATCAGGTCCCGGGTATAATTTAAAAAAAAAATACTATTCTATAAAATTTGTATTTTCAATTTCCTAAAAAATATAACGTTGCCCCGAATTGGATATGTGCCTGGTTGGCGATAAGCTTGCCACCTATCACATTGTAGGACTTAGTGTCTTCGTCTAGTCGTGGGTGCCCGCATTGTGACTTGTGTCTCTGATTTCCACAGACTAGACAGACTGATAAACATAGACATTGAGCTGAACTGCTAGCCAGTTCGCAACTGTAGTTCAACTTCGTACCTCTTGAGCTGATCTGTTGTTGAAGTGTTTGGGTTGAGGTCCTATGCCTACTGGGCTATGTAAAATCTGTTAGATATACCTGAAGATATCCCGAATCCCTGGCGATATGCGACACATCCAACAGGAACAAGTACACAGCTGGCTGCGGCGGCCGCAACATGTACTCGCTGGGCGCTATGAACTCAATCGTCGCAGATTTGATCTCCGGCCGCCGCGACGGATCTCCGTAAGATTTGCTAACGGGATCATATTGGAATTCTTCTGGTACTGGAAAATGAAATCGTATCAATATAAATTTAACCGCCTCGTTGGTCGAGGGTAGCGTAGGTACACACCTAAAAGTCACCGACTGACCAACAGCGAGACCGACGGGGGTAGGCATTTGCTTGATGAACATTTATACAGATGTTATCCTATTAATATTATAAATGCGAAAGTTTGTATGGATTTATGGATGTTTGTTACTCTTTCACGCAAAAACTACAAAGCCGATTACGATGAAATTTGGTATGTAGGTAGCTGAAGACCCAGAATAACAAATAGGCTACTTTTTATCCCGGAGTTCCCGCGGGATTGGGACTTACGCAGGTGAAACCGCGGGGCGCAGCTAGTATAATATATATTTAAAAGACCAGCCAAATTTTGAGAAAGGGTTGGGTATCGATAACACATTGCTTTAACTCCCTTATATTAAAATTTGGTCGGTCTTTAAAAAGTAACCCTGTATATTATTATCTACATTTCTAGGATTTTGTGTGTTTAGTAAATTTATTCTAGTATTTAGGTTCTTATTTATTTAAGTATTTCTATGTAATAGTATCGTCGGCTAGAACGTTTGGGGTTAGATTCAATTTGTGTAATTTTTCCACAAAGAAATTCAAGTGTGTAAAGTTTACAATTGTACAACACCTCACACTGTGACGTCATTTGTCATTTTCATTTTTCGTTTTGATTTATCTTATACCTTTAAACGAGCAATTCTTGTATATATATAATTGGAATCTCGGAATCAGCTCCAACGATTTTCATGAAATTTAGTATATAGGGGGTTTCGGGGGCGATAAATCGATCTAGCTAGGAATCATTTTTAGAAAATGTCATATTCGTGTTTTATTGTTGTTGTTAAGTAACGAAGTCAATGATTGTTTGCTTTGAGGTTAGACTTTTTAAATTTTCGTACTTAAATATAATTTCCAAAAAACACAATTTATAAAAAAACAAAAAAAATACCGAGCTTTGCTCGATCATCCAGGTACTAAAAATTATAAATGAAAATCATTTTTCAATTATTTATCATTTTTATCTTTATAAAAGATCGGTTTGATAACGGTAACAAAGATGCCACCTACTGAACGCATTCGACTAATGCGGGGCGCCGCGCCGAGCAGCGAGAGAGGGGTCGCATTCTAGCGGAGTGCATAGTTAATTCGTACGAGTTGTACGGGATGTAATATCAATCAAGCTTTTTACCTGACTGCAAACAAGAGTTATGTATTTCATGTATATCTTTTGCTATGTAAATGTAAGTTAGATCCTCCTGACCGACTCGAAGGATTTAACACAACCACGTCCATTGTATAATTCTGTGGTTACGTATGCCTGCCAAGAACCATTTGAATATGAGCTTTAACTATGAATCCACCAGGAAAATATGCCTACATTCCTATTACGTTTAACTGCCTGGTTGATCGAGTGGCTAGCGTACACGCCTAACTACACAAATCAACCGCGAGGCTCGCCGTCGTTTCCCGACGGGAGCAATCATTAGTGAGATGAACATTTAGATGTCTGCATTTCCGGGTCTTGGTTTTTATTAAAGTTAGCCTAGTATCTATTTAAGTATTTCTAAGTATCAGAATCGTTGACTAACACCCATAACGCAAGCATATAGGTAATTTGTTTACTTTGGGGTTCGATTCAATTTGGCCAGGGATATTTTTATTAATACATATCTAAATAAAACCTTGTAATAATGATACTTACAGTCATTAACCCGATAACAAAGGTTGCATTTCCACCGTTTCGCATCTACGAAATATACAAATGGGTTGATGTAGGTTCTGCAGGCTCGACATCGGACTATTGTCGTACATTGTATCACTGGTAGATGCTGAAAATATAATCAAAATACATAATCTTTACTGCCAGAATAATATTTGTAGCAAAAAACACCTTAAAATTAGATTCAAACAATAATGCCTTAGCCATAAAAACTACAAAATATTATATTTGTCTTTGATTTTCCAAGTTCAATTATAAATATTCTATCTAGTTGAAAAACAATACAAAAACATTACAATTGATTGCATAACACAGCACAAAATAAAGAATTGAAATAATTTTAAAATTTATTTAATTTTATAACATTAGGTATAACTTAATTTTATTTCATTGCATACATTTTATAAAATACTAGCTGCCCGCCCTTGCTTCGCTTCGGTTATTCAAGTTAAGTTAAGGGGGGAATGCAGTAAGAGCGCATGTCTTTGCTACGCTTCAACGATATTTAATTTTGCGCCTGGAGATTTTAACTTTTTGATAACTCATTAGTTGTTAATTTTTTTCTGATAGTGTAAAAGGCAATTTTGATCTAAATTACACGCATAACGTATCTAACAGATTTATTTGATGAAGAGTTATTACTGTATTGTTAAAAATATGTTCTAAACTAACTCTTCATTTTACTGTTTTAAATAAACGCAAAAAACGGTTATTGTGGGTTATTCTTTTAAGATAGAAATATACCACCGCTTACTTTTTTTGAGATCTATCGAAGAGGAAAAGTCCCACCATACATTGTTTTGTTAAAACTCAAAAGGTTTTGGCAGCGTTTTCGAGGAAAGCTCCCGATCGGCTTATTTTTTGCCGACATATTGAACTAATATCGTTGTAATATCGTTGGTTTGTACAAAACATAAACTTACTATACACTAAAACCTTCCTCAAGAATTGTTCTATCTATTGTTGAAAACCGAATGAAAATTCGTTCAGTACTTTCGAGTAAATCGCGAACAGACAGACAAAGGCAGCAGGGGACTTTGTTTTATAGTATATATTGATATTGATAATAACTCAAATTCTAAAATTGGCAGAATTCTACAATAATATTGTTACATATTTAAATTGTAATTTTGAAATTTTTATTAATTGAATGTACAGATTTTAAAAAGTCCATTTTTATTTTGTTGGCATTTATATGTTAGATTGTCTTCTGTACCTGTCTATATTTTGTGCTAAGAGTAAAAAAAAGATTTGTCATTGAATGCATGCTAAGAAATCTGAAATTGCTTGCTTCAATTCGTATTTGATAAAAAAGTTTGTTGCCATTGAAATATCAGTGCTTGTTCAGGTTATTTACCCGTTGTGGTTCATTGGAAAATTAATTTATTACATTTAGAGTTATTGTATACTCACTTTTTAAATGTTAATATTATATTGATATTGTAATATCAAAAACGGCTTTGTTAACCTTTGAACAACAGAAACATGCACTCTTATCTTCATAAAAACATATGTAGATTGAAGATTTCAAAACTTTTATCTATCGGACATTACTATTCACTATCTATCCTATATCACAGACTGATAACAATGTGTAGTAGTAGTAGTAGTAAATAAAAGTGTTTTACTTAGACACCATAACACAAGACTTTTAATCTCAAAGAGTCATTTTCTTCTTATATTCTATCTACCTATTTTTTTTTTGAGTTTTTGTCATTGGCGTCAGAGTCTGCCATTAAGTTTAATTAATTTACATCAAGTTACTGTCCTATTTTCAAAAATTTATTTGAATTTTTTTAAAAGTAGCCGACCCGGCGAATATCATCCACTTGGCAATCGATACCCTAACTACAGGAAAACTTAGCGTGAAGATTTGTTTGTACGTAATATGAACTCTACGTTCAAATGTTGATTTATCTACATTCTGGATTTTAAGTTATTTCGTCACTAGCCTAAAAGTTGTTAAATCTGTAATTCCTAAACTAAAAATCTTATGACTGAAAAAATTACAGGATAATCTGTAAAGCGCATACTAAAAATGACAACATGAAATTACCCCTCTCCCACGGGTTCCATTTAGTGAGTGGGATAAAAGTATCATATAACTTTCCTCGGAACATGAAGTAACAAGAACCTACCAGCTAAATTTTGTGCCGATCAGTTCAGCAGGTTCGGGGTGAATAGCGATCATACAAGCTAAAAATGAGTTCTGCCCCCTTTATAGGCTGCGCCTATTTTTACTCATCTTCAATGTACAGGCACTCTTTCACAATCTTATAAATAAAGATATTAAGTGATATCAGTCATGTCAGGGTCTTAGGTAAAGCGGTAGCATCATTATCTAAGGCCGTCGAGTGAGATTTGGCGGCATCGAGAAATCACACCATAGGCTGATATCTTCTTTTTTTATGATATTGGAAGGAAACAAGCAGACGGATTTCCTGATGGTAAGAAATTTCCGCCGCCTAGAGACACCAAAGGTGGTATTGGTGCGTTGCCAACCTGAAGCCGGGATGTTAGGCCTTGACCAAAAGTAAGTTTACTGGCTACCTTACCCTCCGAACCGGAACACTTCATTAAGTTATGGCGGCAGGAATAGGTAAGGCGGTGGTACCAATCCGGGTGAGGCGCTGCGAAAATCTACCACCTAGTCCGATGTCACGGTGTTAGTGACGGTAAGCCTATGATCATCACCTTTTACGAGCTGCCTGGCGCAGGAAGGCAGATGGTCTATTCTGCAAAGGAGCGTGCTCCTAGTCCGTGGACCAACACGGGGAAAATCTTTATAAATATTTTACTTGTGTATGAATAAAATTATATAAAATGCCACGAAAGTTTTCTAATTTTCATACAATAACTCTTTATTGTGCACCAAATACAAATAAATCACAAACACATTAAAATAACTTACACTAAGAAGATACACAAAAGCGGCCTTATCGCCAAAGAGTCTATGTACATGAAATTCAGTAATTGTTAATAGTCTAGTGATAGAGTTGTTTCCATTATTTTGCCCAGGTAGAAATCCACCACCTTGCCTATTCCTGCCACCATATTAGCTGTCTATTGACTATTTCGTTCCGGAGGGTGGGGTAGCCGACAGACGTGCAAGTAAAAATAATAAACTAAAGACTAAATCTCGTAGTGACCATTAACCATTTATAACAAAAACAACTGTAACGTTTTTTTTATTCGTCTTATCAACGAATATCAAAATAATAAAAACTCTCAAAATACAAGTCAGGCGGTACAAAGTTCGCCGAGACATCTAATCTGTGATAAATTAGCAATATATCAATTTTATTCATTCAATCATTCATTTATTTACGATACCTATTTTTATTCGTTCTAGGCTATTAATTCATCGGTATGTTTTATTGTATGTTTGTTACGCAATAATTACGCGGTCGATTTCAAAAGTTCTATTTTTGAGTCATGATTCAAAGATGGTGGTAGTCACAAATTCATTAGTAAAATCATTCAATTAAGTCATTAATAAGTCATTGGTTAAATTTATTCTGGTATATATTTAAGTATTTCAATGTATTAGTATCATCGTTGACTAACACCCATAACACAAGCATACCATTTGCTTACTTTGGGGTTAGATTCACTTTGTGTTATTTGTCCAGGGTTATTTATTTATCGGCTTAGGCGTTTTCAATTAGAAACTACTTTTTTTTTATGTAATGGGTCAGCGAACAAGCACACGTTTCTCCTGGTGGTAAGAATCCTGGCTTATAGACGGCTTATAGATGTATTCTACTCAGCGGACCAACTCCATTTTTAATAGTATACCCACATTGGAACTGCAAGATCATTATGACATTCTGTTTGTATAAACGTGACGCTCCTCCTTTTTGGAATCGATTAAAAATGTTCATAACTACGCAATTAATTTATAATCTTACGTTTACAAATAAGGATACTCACTTACACGTCTAATTACGATTAATACAAACAAACCTATCTCATTTCATTACAAACATTGTAATAAATCTGAATCGCTATATTACGCAATATTAGCACTTATTTCTATCAAATTAGGTTTCTTTAAATTTGTATGTTGTTATAAGCCATAATAAATAGGAATGCAGATTTATTTAATGATAATAACATTTTTCTTGTAGAATATAATAATATTACAGTGTTAATTGTGAAGGACAAGCGGTTAAAATATCTTATTTTTATATTCTGCAACTAACAACTACCTACCTACTTGAGAAGTTCAAAAACAAACGTTGGTAGCTTAGATTTTTTTGTTACATAATAGTGATATTACTTTAATAACAATATTCATGTACTATAACAGTTACTTCCGTGAAAAACGATTAAAAGCTATATTTATAAAAAAAGAAGAAGAACAGTTACTTCATGTTTAACTCATAGAGCAAAATGAATGTGCCATAACTTGTGAGTGTGTGTACGCGCGTGCGTGAATGTGTGCGTGCGCGATCGAGACAGAGATTACAGGCAGATTTCTTATCCTCTCCAGTGCCCCG
>NJDD01000614.1:38534-50415 GCA_002245505.1 Calephelis nemesis
GGGGCACCGGAGAGGTTAACTTTATATCTTTACATTTTTAAATCATACTAGCAATAAACATTTATATTACATTATATCTTAAAAATCAAACAAATAAAAAACATACACTAAGAGTGTACAAGTACAATTCGTTTTTTTATCCGTTTCTAATTTTCATGTAAAATATTACTTTCTTTTAATGGTGAGTGTATAATACGAAATTCTATGGTAAACGATGAACTTCAGTACAGAATCATAAAAAGATATAAATAACACTCACATTAAGATCCTTGAATGGATGTATTAGTATGCCAAGTGGTAGCCTAGACTTTTGCAAAAGAGAATTTGTGTCTGGTATCCGATTTATTGTACATCTGAAGATCCTGTAAGCAATACAAAAAAATAATTGTATGAGTTAGATTATAAACAAACACTTTGAAAGACAAAACTTTGTGTAGACATAGATAAATCTTTCGAACCCATGCTGGGTTGGATTTATCTCCAGTTTAAAAATCCCAAACTGAAACCTCTTGTAAGATTGGAATAAAAGATAGTCTAGGTTTCTATGGATTCACAGTTATATAGAGGAACTAAAAAAAGTAAAAATGAATCGTCACGCCCATATCCCCGAAGAGGTGGGTAGAGGCACAACCAGGGCACCCACGACTAACTGAAGGCACTAAGTCCCACAATGTGGTAGGTGGCAAGCCTATCGCCAACCGGGCACATATCCAATCCCGGGCAACATTTTTTATTAGAAAATGGAAAAACACAATTTTCTTTTTGTTGCCCGAACCGGGAAACGAACCCGGGACTTCAAGAAGTCCAACACCTGAACCGCTAAACCACAGAGCCGGCAACTAAATAAAGAACAGAGGAACTAAATAAAGAGATATCTTTTAAGTTATAGAAAGTTCAAATTTCTATAAGATTGAACTAATTCAATAATCCTAATTAGAAAAAAAGCATTTTGACTCATATCCCAGAAGTAGGCAGAGGCTCAACTAGAGCACCCACAACTAACAGAAAACACTAAGTTCCACGACGAGAAAGGTGAACCAAGCACCAATCCAATTCCAGGCTTCCTTTTTTTTATCAGAACATCGAAAATATCCATTTCCTTTTTTTTTTTTCCCGACTCATGTATCACATTCGAGCCCTCAGGAAGTCAAATCCAAAGCCAGACAATAGAGGCGATTACTAGATACAATCTAAAATACTAGATGTATTAAAGATAGCGTCCATTTGTGCGGGCTGGGACGGGCCACTTCGCAGCGCAACAATCCGCCTAGATCGTTTTCTTAAATTTTGTATGGAGTAACGCCCACTGTTTCGGGGCGCAACGGCGCAATATTTCCCCGCATCCCTCGATGCGGCCTACAGTCACCAAAGATCACGATATCATCACTGTGAAGCAGTAATGATCACTATAAGAGGCGCCACTTTCCATACTTGACGTTTTTAACGTCTAGTCGCCTCTCTTTTTTGTTGCTCTACTCTTAGGCGCTGAGTAACAGAAATCCGCCGTTGCGATGCGACCCGTCCCGCCTCAGTGTGCTTTGCATACGAATTGCGGTGCGCCCCGACCAGACTCCGATCCGTCAACCTTTAGTGGACATATGTCTTCTGATTTCATAAAAATATTTTTGAAGTGAAAACTTCTTTAGACGCGTTGAGCGTTTTGGTAGAGGGTAAAAACCTCGGTTCGCGTCACCGACATGCTAATGATAATAGTATATCTATAGCTAGGGAGAGCCAGACTACCGCACGCGCAGAAGCCTGTGTACACGTATACACTAATACATCGACTATTTCTGACTGACAAGATAATTGTATATTAATTATTTTTTCAACCACTTTGTATTTATATGTTGTTCATGATTTGTTTAACCCATCATATGTAACTAACAAATAAAACATAAAAAATTTCATACAAATTTTGCATATAGTTTTAATTACTCTCAACTTAATAGTTACGTTTTCACTTCTATCGGCAGTCCCACGACTGCTACTGTTTTTTTTAATCTATATAGATTTAAAGTTTATATATAGTATAATTTATTGGACATGGTAAGATTGAACTTTAGTTTAAAAACAAATAAACGCAGACATCAAAAAACTTCAGTATTTTTTCGTATGTACCATGTTGTTGTTGAGAAAGATTTTTTCGACTTTATATTATTTCTTTATAAATGACCATTACATTAATTATTCCAAGTTTTTGTTTTAAGTTAAAATAGAGGAAAACTTCTCAACAATCGCCTTGTATTTTTATGAGTAATCTCAGACATTGAGAAACCAATTTTAATGTTTATTTTTTTGGTTGAAAGCTAGGTTATTGTTATTTTTTCATTTATTTTATCTCTAATATTTTCTTGTGATGATCATGTCTGTGGCCTTTTAAGTGGTTTATGAAATATATTAAATAAACATTTACATTGACAACATTCTACTGCGGATAAAAGGAAAAGCAAATAACTGTTAACTTAAATACTTTCTTGACCAAAGTAGAAAACTACTAACATAGTTTATAATTACCTTAACTTACTACCACTTATCTAATGAGCAAGTACCTATCTGTACATACATTTTTATACTTTCACTATGTTACACAATTAGAACAATCACTGTCATTGTCAGAGTTGCCAACCTGAAGCTGGGACTTTAGTTATTTGGGTATTTAAGTTTTACTCAACAGTGTCAAGTACTGACATTTTGGAAGCAGGAATAAGTGAGGTTTTGGTATCAATCTGTGTGACTCACCACCTAACGGGCAATATTAATAACCTATCTACAGATAAAGATAGGCATTCTAGAGTTTTGGTGCTAAGATATTTTCGTAGATTGTTGAAAAATAGCAGTGGTTACCTGGCTACTGATCTAAAATAGCACAATCTCTTTTCTTAGATAGGTTATAATATAGGCCGTAAGTTTCATAATGTTAGTGATAAACAAACTGACACTAGCTGATTATGACCTGCTTGGTAGGGAAGCATTCATTATGTTTTTCTAAAACAGTAACAATATAGGAGATAAACTATTTGTCATTATTCAGATGTTATTTTTACATGGTAAAATAATGGTTAAACAGTTCTTAATACCTTGATTAACTGTCCTTGTTTGTTATTTCCTTATTATGGAGGTTATGTACATTTTACTCAACTGACTCGATGATTGAAACTTATAAATAGCTTGGAATAACTTATTGAAGTGAATATTATTTACATAGGTAAATATTTTTTTTAAAATGTATATACATGACGGTTTTCTTTTTTACATTTGTGCAAAAAATTTAATGTAATTATTTAGTTTTAGTTTAATTTTTATGTTTTTTTGTACTGTTGGTATATTATTATAAATAAAAAATGTTTTTTGACATATTATTATTAAAGTGTAGTTTTCTTTCTACAAAATAAATTAGGATTTGGCTTTGAGGTATCTGTAGGTTAATGTGTTTGTTGATGACCTGGGGCTCTACCACGAACACTTAAAACAATATTATTTCAATAGTTTTAATTGTCATCGGAATCAGACAATCTTATGACCTACAGTTACATTTTTATGTGGACATTTAGTAACCTAGAAATAATACTGCTTTAAGCTTTGATGGCAATTTATGGTCAATGTATTCCACAACTGAAGAGGACCTGATGATATTTGGAAAGACCCAATTCAGAGGTGAAATACTAAAAACTTAATTGATATTTGGTGGCATTCTAACATTGTTATAATAATATCTTCTAAATTTGTAAAAACCTTAAATTGGATCAAACTGTTTGTATTTATGTTTGTGTTTCTTTTATATTAAAATCTGAGATTTAATTTTTTTATGAAAAAGAAGTGGCAGCAAAGCAATCTATTTTTTAGTTGACTATTTTCTTCTTAAAAATAATACAATTATTTTGACCACGTTTAAGTTTTTTTCACACCAGTATAAAATGCTTCAGCAATAGAAAAAAATATGTTTATTGCCTTTGTGGTCTAGCAACCCAAAATTGGCGTTAACTTCATGTGGTCCCGGGCTCAATCCATAGATGGGGCAAACAAACAAAATGTGTTATTTCAATTTTCTAAAAACAAACTTTTTTTAGTAAAAAGTTACCCGGTATCGAATATGTGCCCAGTTGGCAATGGGCTTGGCACCTCTGTGGGTCTTTATTGTTTTCTGGATAGTCTTGCGTTGTGCATCTGCCTACCTCTTCATGGCAATACGTGAAGATACTGACCAGTCACTATATTTGTAGCTGATGGCCAGAGAGGCTAAGCATATTAATATAAATGAGGTATTAATGGGAACCCAATGAGGTATCAGAATAAAAAAATAGTCTTAGATGTCACTCTTTTTAGTTAAATTTTTATGTTCAAATTCATTGAAATTAATTTGTATGTTTTGATGTGAAAATGAAAATGGAATGAAACATCATGTATGTAAAACATAATTTGTGACTCATTTGCATTTATAATGTTAGAATGGATAATAAAGAATAAAAATATCTTTTCATAAAATAACATTTAGTTCATTTGTTAAGTGTCACAATCAGAATAGTCCATTTGATAGGTCTCACAATAAGAATAATTCAAAATAATAATTCTAGGATATAATTCATTTACAATAAAAAGATGGCATTATTTATAATATTATACAATTAAATTAAAATTCATATTCTTGTATGCAAATATACAACAATTATGAGGTTTTTTAATAGTTTGCTAGTAAAGACCTTGACCTTCATACAGAAAAAAAAATGGTTGTTGTAAGATGAACTCATGTATTTGTTTCCATAATCTCGGTATGGGTAGATTACTGAGAGCCAAGTATATTTTATACACATAATGGCTTAGGATTATTGTTTGCTAGTAGTTTCCACACAATAATAATAAAGTTTGCTTCTACTAAACCAATTTTGATGAAATATTACCTAAACCTGAGTGAGTGACAATATGTTGCAGGAATGTATAGAAGGTATAAAAATTATGCCCAATTTCGCATGGTTATAGCATCATACTTTAATGGATGGACCAATTTTGCTAATCGTTTTTATATTGTGTTTGTCATTGTCAGCAGAAGGTTCTTATGTAGAGAAAAAAGGGAAAATTGTGTGAAAAATAAGGAAAAGCAATACTTTTTATACAAAATGTTAGTATCTAGTTGTTAATGACGAGTGATACAAAATTCACTGGGTCCGAACTGTATAAATACAAATTCTATGTTATTGGACAGATTTGTCAACTGTGTGTGTTGGGCTGCCATCTACCTCCCTGCGAGGCAGTTTATAAAAGGCGAAAGAAAAGCTTAGGGTCACTAACACCTTGAAATCTGACTAGGTAGGTAAGTAAAGTTTAGCAGTGACTCACCCAGATTAGTACCATTGCCTTACATTGTCCTGCCACCATAACATTAGTGCTTGCTGTTGACATGTTCCGGTAAAGAGAATAAGGTAGCTGGTAAACTTACTTTTGCTCGATCCCCCCTATGCCCGGCCCAGCCTCAGGTTGGCAGAGCACCATTACCACTTTTGGTGTATCTAGGTGGCTTGAATTTCAAATGACTCATTGTGTTGCAGATTAAATAGGTTACCGAGACTACAAGTTGCCATTAGGACATCCATTGACTAGTATAAGCCGTATGCAAGTTTTCAAATTAAAAAAGCAGAAATTTCTTAGCTGTAACTACATATTACTTATATATATTAAAGAATTTAAAACTGCATATAATCCTTAGTTTGGGATGTTAAGCATAAGTTATTAATAGTAATTAATATTAACATTAATAATATAGCTGTATGAGCAACTTATCATAGTAATCCACTATTTAGCAAAAGACTTTTGTATATCAAACATTCAAACAAATTAAATATTTAACTTACTCTGGGCTGCAATTTGGTGAATCAGCAAACTGATGTCCCAATCTTATTTCTGGGGGATCCTCTGGATATTCCGGTAACACTGTCCTACATTGTAATAAGTCAATACTCTGGTGTCCCCACAACTGGTCAAATCCTTGTTTTGTTACACTTAACTGTCCCATTTGTTGATTCAAGCCATACATTTTATTAGATGGGAATTGCTTGGCTATGTTCTGTTGTATTTGCGTCTGTTGTTGAGGAGTCAAATTGGTCTGTTGCATTGGCATATTGCTTTGTGGCATTTGCATTTGTTGCTGAGAAAGATTACTCTGTGGCATCTGTGGATACCTATTTTGCATGTTAGATCTTGGTGGACCAGCTTGTGCTACTGGTTGAGACATCATATTAGGACCAGGAGGTATACTAGGCATATTTTGATGTCCACTTATAGGATAACTACCTCCTTGTTGAGTAGTTGGTCCATTATTTTGTTGAGGCATTGGTCCTAAAGATGATGGACCTGATGGCAGATTTGGTGGGCCCATCTGTGATGTTGCTGTCGATGGTCCGTTCATAAAATTTCTAGGTGGTCCTTGGGGACCAGATGCTGGCCCACTGTAGGATGTACTTGACATTGGTGGAACACTAGGTCCAGGAACTATAGGACTAGGCCTATTTAGGGGTGGTGCATTTTGTGCTAAAGATGGTTGATTATTTATAGAACTAGGAGAAAACTGATGACCTGAATATGCATTTGACATTGGAGGAATACTAGAAGGTCCAGGTATTAGAGGACTATTCCTTGTACCAGACAGAGAAGATGCTACAGGTGGCTGATTATTCAAAGGACCAGTGGGACCTGATTGCAAAGATGTGAGAGGTCTAGGTCCATAAGTTTGGATTGGTGTCTGATTTGTTGGGACAGGGCTAAATGAACTAGAGGGTACAGGATATGGATTAGGAGGTCTAACTGAGGCTGCGGAATGACTCGGAGGGCCATTGACAAGAGGGCTGTATTGAGTAGAAGGTGTAAGTGGAGGTGCATTATTGTTTATTTGACGTTGTTGCACACCAGGAGGATAGTATGACGGTGCATTAGATGTAGAAAGGCTAGCTAAACTTTGTGGAATGTTCTGGATACTCTTTGCTTGGCTTTGATTGGGATTAGGTTGAGCTGGTCTCATAGGTGAAGACTGTATACTCGTCGGAGGTGGCATCATTCCTGGATGATTAAAAGCTGGCGAACTGTTTGCACTTTGATTGAGGTGGTTTGATTGATTAACCCCGGCCACTGTTGTTCCACTATTAGAATTTGCATCTTGCTTTATAGATCCAGGCAATTGATTTGGTGGAATTTGATTAAATTGTTGAAAATGTCCTGTACTAGGCTGCTGTGACCCAGAAATATGGTTATAAGGATTTGGTGTTTGAGACATGGCTAGGCAATCTGAAAATATAAATAGACTATTAGTCTGGGCTGCGTATGAAAATTCGAACAAGGATTTGTTTTGCGATAATGATATCGATGAGTTCTAATTAGTGTAAAGTCACAAAGAATGACAGAAGGCAAAATACATCATGAAACTTACCACGGCTATAATGAAACGACAACGGAAAAAATGTTCACACACAACTGTTTTGTTAAACCATTATCACAAATTACTAATAACATAAAACAGATGAGCTAAAACAAATTTTAGAAGTAAAATACGACCCCGACTTACGTGGCCGAGCAATTTAAAGCGCCATCTACTGGCAAAGAAAATCGATTTTTTGACAAGATTGAGATGTCAATTTGTCGTCATAGATAAAATATGACAATTGTTTTATATCTCTCATAAAAAATGTAACTTGTGCATTTGCCATTGTGGTTGTCTACATACATAATATGCAATGAAATGCCGTTTAAAAAATTAGAACTCGTCAAATCCATAGACATAGACCGTATGGTTAGTCAAGAGTGTAACGCATAGTACGTTACCGACCGGTCCGAATTCGATTACTGACGGGAACAGGGTGATGAATATTTAGATTTCCGGTCTCGGTGTTTAAATAAATTTGCCCTGGGGTTAAATTTATTGATGCATCTTGTCCATAGATATTTATTTTTTTATTTATTTCATCAATTCGTAGATAGAAAAATATAAAGATTGCATTTGAGCATGCCACCCTAAACTACAAAAAGTACTTCACGTCTTTATATTCTTACGGTTGCATTTGAATTGCACTTTCGTATTCACTGCCATAAAACTTAATTGATTATCTGTATTACCAAATGATAGGTATCGCCTATTTTATTCTATATATTACCTATATCTGTTCTATTCTATTACAATTACTTTTGACGCAATTTATACTTAAACAACACTAAAAAAATTAATAAATGTTTTATCATTATAAAATATAATAATATATACCTACCATGTGTAAAAAACTTAAGATTAATATTGGAAAACAAACAAGCAGACGGATTTGCTGATAGAAAGAAATTTACGCCGCTTAGAGACACCAAAGGTGATATGATATAATTTAATAATCTTATAAGTAAATATTTTTATACATACATACATACTTCACGCCAAGTCCCTTAAGAGTAGGCAAGGAGGGTATTGAGTGCCAGACCTCACGATCCTGACAAACCTGTCTGGCTTCCTTCACATTTATAACTCTTTTCAAACAAACACGCCGGTTTCAGAGACTCTTGACACCACCCTCAGATAATATGCAAGTGATTTGATTGTGGAATTTCAACCTTGGTTTATCGTTACCCCTATTGGCTATCCCCGGATACCTACATCCCTCCACATTCGCATTGGGTATCTGCTTTGTCAATCTTTCATCTGTCATTATTTCCACATGACCGAACCAGCGAAGCATGCCCTGTCGCATTTTAATACCAACACTTTTTTTAAATCCTACTCGGATCTCACTGTTACGAATGCGGTCAGCGAGCTTTACACCACAGATTTTCCATAGCGCGCTCATTTCGACCGTGTTTATCCTACTTTCTTGCTTTTTCTGACATACCCAACACTAGCTTCCATACAATAACGTCGGAATAAGCACGGAATTATGCGAAAGTGTTTTTGACTCAAAACCTCGCTTTGATAAACTTACCCAAAGCTCCATTGACGATATTCCCTGCACACATTCTCCTCTCTACATACAGGATGTACCTTCTATCCATGCTAAAAGCAAAACCAAGATATACAATTTCATTCACTTGCTCTAACCCTACATCGTCAACCAACACTCTTACATCCGTTCTGGCTACGTCTCTTTCAAAAGTCATTATTTTGGTTTTCGTCGCATTCAAATGTCAGCTCCTGACTTTACAATCTCGTTTCATAATAATTGTGACCACTGTTTGCAGATCTGATGGTGTAGAGCTCAAAAGAACAGCATCATCTGCATAAAGCAGGCAGTTCACCACTTGGTCACCCATCCGGATTCCAACAATCAATGATATTAACCAAAGAGGACATTTGACTAAATATAAGATACACAAGCGTGCTGACAACACACAACCCTGTATGACGCCAAGAGTAACATCAAACCAAGGCGATATGTTGCCATTTACCCGCACACATGCTTTATAGCAGGGGTGGGCAAATTACGGCCCGCGGGCCGGATCCGGCCCTTGAGAGGTTTTAATCCGGCCCGCCGAGTTTTTTTTTATAAAAGATATGAACCTCCTTAAAAAATGAATAGTCGAAATGTTAAAAGACTATTGAAATTTGAACAATTACTGTACCTACTGTATCGATACTTCAAACATATATATTGCGTATTTCATATGTTAAGACTTCATGAATAGATTTTATTTTAATAAAGGATTGTAAAATAAAATAAAAATGCCTTATATTATCTTTATACAACGTTTTATAATCGCAATATTTACTGCTATTTTTAGGTGTTTTAATAAACCGGCCCGCCTCAAGATTAATTATAATTTACTGGCCCGCCACTTGATTTTTTTTTTAACTTTCCGGCCCGCTGTTAAAAGAATTTGCCTACCCCTGCTTTACAGTCTAAATATAGGTATTGACTGCACCATACGCAGCAGGGGCTCGATTATCCCATAATATGGTAAAATGTCCCAAAGTTCCTTACGTAACTACAACCCTATCAAACGCTTTTTCGAGATCCACAAAACCGCAGAAAACCTTCTAACCCACAGCTAGATGCTTTTTGACAATGTTGCGGAAAACACTTGATCCGTACATCCTCTTCCAGACCTGAAACCGCCTTGAGCCTCCCACAATGTTCCATCGGACATCGCTTGCATTCTCCTTTCAACTATTTTATAGCATGGTATAAGTTTATATATAAAATAACCTTACTAAATATCTTTGTAGCATGTTGCTAAACGCCTATGTGTCGTAATGTTATCACTTAGTCACCTAAGTGGATCAGATTTACTTGCGACATTTGATCAATTTAATAAAAATACTACCTAGAACATGTTTTGTTCTGTCTGTAAATATAATTGCAGCGCACGCGATGAAAGACATTTAAAGCTTATTTTATTACACCTTGGCTTACATTACTGAAGTTTTAGTAGGTGTCTCTATTTTTTTCTACTTATAAAATGTAGCCCATGTTCATTAGAGATTACGTCGGCTTCTAATGATGAAAAAAATGTCGATTGTTCAGTAGTTTCGGAGCTTATTCAATACAAACAAACAAACAACAAATCTTTCCTCTGTATTATTAGTATACAGATATCCATGACCTATAGACACCGTAGATGTTACAGGTGCGTCGCTGTGCAAAGGCCGAAATGTTATGGCAACATTTTACAAGAAATGTTTTAATTGAATTTTATTTTTTTGTCAGTTCAAATTTTACATGACTAATCAATATCCACATAAAATAGCACTTTTAAACTCGTGCCCCCCAGTTGTATGGCATTAGCAGATAAAAACTAATATTTTTGTTTCTTGTTTACTAATTTACATACCAAATTTCAGCTATCTAGGACTTCTTCCCATAAGTTTTACAGATATGTATAAACAATCACCATTAATTTAAATATGGTTTAGGAGGGTAAAAGCTTTTTTTCCATATTTTTGTTGTTTGTGCAGTATTACTAGCCTTCAAACCAAATTTTACCTTTTCTAGGACTGTTGAAAGTGTCCTATAAAGGAAATTTAAAAATCAGTGAGTCATTGAAAATCTCCTACCGATCTAGAACATCTCAATACTCTCAAGTGTATGAGATATGTATTATCACTACATAGTATAAAACAAAGCCGCTTCCTCTGTCCTAATGTCTTTTTGTATGCTTAAATCTTTAAAACTACGCAACGGATTTTGATGCGGTTTTTTTAATAAAATGATTGAAGAGGAAGGTTTATAATATGTATATTTCACAACCGTGCGAAGCCAGGACGGCGGCTAGTACTTAATTAATATTACTTTTTTAATAACTCCACTATGGGCAACATATCCCGAAAGATTTGTTTACTTGGTATAATTTAATGTTCTAAGGATTCAAAACACGACAAAGCACTCCGAGAAAAGGTTTACTCGTCTTGGCGAAGGCACTCTTCTTCTTTTTAAATCATGTTGTTCATGGACCTATTCTCAAAATGGACCGGGGAGTTGCGTATTCTATTAATAACATTAAACAACCATCACTCGTAATAAAGCATAAATAAATTGCTTTACTTTTAGAGAAAATGCGCTACATTAACGGCTCAAACTCATTAAGTATTTGGAAATGACATCAGGTTTTTGAGAGGAGTGTACCCTCCAGTAGTAATATAGCTGCATGCTCGTACCACATGAGTAGAAAGGGACATCGTACTAGCGCGAGCGGTCTTTTGCACGATTGCCATCTCAAAATAAAGTGCCAAAATGGTGTGTAATTTATAGTGTTTTAATAACTGTCTCGCGAAATTCGTTCCACACGTTCTGTTTGTATGGAAAAACTTAACAACTGTTTTAACTTAAGGGCAAACGTTCAACACAGCTAGGCAAAAAATTACAAGAGATGGCGCTATTCTGTCAAATCACAAGTTTTTATTTATTTTAGTGTTATAAACGACAAA
>NJDD01000614.1:51887-74297 GCA_002245505.1 Calephelis nemesis
TGATGTAAATGGACGCTATTTTGAAAAGTTATAATAAAACTAATAACTTGCTAGAATGCTTAGTTTTTGATTTTCTAAGAACTTTCAGTTTGACCCTCGTATTCTTTAACATAAACATACTTATGGTCGATATTTTAAGATGCGTTGAAAAAAAAGTCAAAATGTATTTCAAACATTTCTGTATTTCAATGACAGTTCAAATTAATTAAAGTCGAAAACAAAATCGTAACAAAAAGTTCAAACTGCGGTAGGTTTATATTGGATTGGAATCGGATAAAGCCACCAGCAACAAAGTTAATTTTGAATTTGTATTTTATTAAATTAAGAAAATAAAAATTTGCTTGTGGCGGATTGCTTTCCAATCAATATATTCGCAGGGTACAGTCTAGCAGGTCTACTTATTATTAACACTTCATTTTCAGCAATATAAAAGTATTCAAACTGATCACAATATTATGGCAGTTCCATGGAACCCCATGCAACACTTATCCAACATAGCACAACATCACAATTCTACCTCAATGATTATCACAATATAGAAAACTTTGATGAAAGTGTATTCATTGAGCTATAGAATCATAAGTGCAGGTCAAAAATATATGACATTTGCATTTCTGTTCACAAGTGCCCCATTTTACCGTTCTGTCCCAATCACACAAGTAACCAGCGGAAATGTCACATATTGCCCTAAAAACATTCGATTTCTTAATTAATGAGATGATATCAGCGCAAAATGCAAAATAATAAAGACTAGTATCCAAAAAACTATAAAAAGTAACAAAATGTATTTATTGCATAGGATAAGCCACAAATTAGAAACAGGATAATGATAAATCATGATTATCATTATAATTTCATTATTATCATTATGATGATAATAACAAATCATCATTATCATTCGAAACAGGATTTCATAAATCCAAACGTTACAAAGATCAAGCACAGCTATCTCAGTATAATAATAATACAATTTTATCGACCGGCTCGGTCTCGGCGGAATCACCGCCTAAAGCTGGGTCCAGGTATGTTCTTTTGACGTTATTTGCTTCGTTTTAAATGCGATACGCAACAATTTGAACTGAAACACGCGGTGATAGAAAGACAAGCGACATAGATAAGGAATATTTTTATCTGCGTCCAGATTTCTTGGTTCACAAAAAGATACGGAACGGAGATACGGTCGGGACAAAAGAACACATCTGGACCCAGCTTAGCATAAACTCACAAATACTCTACATTGATAAAACTATTCAGTCGGTTTTACTCATAAAAATATATCTTTACAAGGCTCAAACAAAATGTTACAGCTCTAAGTACCGTTCACACTATGCGATCGGGTCTATCACTGGAGGTATTTATCCATTGGCACAGAGTCTATAGATTTTCTCCATCTCACTGAGAACTAACACGACACAACCAATCACAAATCAGTAACATTACTGATAAAAAAGTTATAGTAACCTCATACTCCATCTCATCGCCATGTAGGTGGGAGTGATGTACAATGTAACATTTACAGCTTTCAAATGCCAATAAATGGGAGATTAGAACAAAATATTTGAAAGTTGTAAGCGTTTGGTTATTGTACGTAATAGATCCAAAAAGACCATTCAGCATTGATTGCTCATTTGCACATTTAGTGAACTTAAATTCAGACATGATTACACTTAAAGTATGTATATAATTTGTTTCAAGCAAATAAATATTATCTAAGTCTAAATGAAACAATATCTAGGTACAAAAATATACCTCTTATATTTGTTATATTAACAGAATACTAACAGCATTATATTTTTATCTTTTACATGAATTAAAATACTTTAATCTTATAACAATAACGTTTGGGACTTTGTGGGCACGGCTAAGTTGGTAATGCTAACAGTAAAAATAAATTCAGTATTAAATATCATCAATATGGCTGACGCTAAGTTTCCAGAAAAATACAACCAATGCTGAAGGGTCTTCTTTTTTGTGTGAAGGAATGTGACCGGGTTTTTACACTTCACAAATACACACAAAACTGGAAACGTGTTAAATGCGGATTGTAGTATCCTGTCACAAACGGCGATCTGCTGGGCTATGCCGTATCTTTTTAATGATGATCACTGGGTAAAGTATACATCAAATAGCTGTCAAATGACGTTTTTTGTATTTTCTATCTCTATTGTGTTTCTGTTGGTCACAGGAGATAGCAAATATAAAACACGTCATTTGACTATTTAATGTACACTTTACCCAGTAAATAGCACTGAAAAGATACAGGATAAGCCCTTTAGAGAAACGCCTGTCGCACTCGTCTTAAGCGGAAAGAGTAGGGCACCGGCTTTTATCCAATCCAACATAGAATTCGCTTCAGGTTCCTTGGACGCTTGTGATCAACTCAGTACTCGCTCCATAAAATCTCGAAACCATAGACTATCTACTCTACAGTTTTGATTCAGTATCAGAAATGTAGCGCGCATTCTACTGGAATTGTCATAATGCGTGGATTTGGTTTGCCGGTTTCGCTAGTGTACGGGAAGGGGTTTCTCGGAGGCGATCTGCAGGCGACGCTGGAGGAGCTGGGACTCGGTGGGCGGGGACAGGCCGAGCGGGGCGCAGTAGTCGTCTCCGCACCTCTCGTACACCGTCATACCCTGCAGAGCCGCGCTGGTGCGCTCCAACTCGTCCTCGAGGATGCTTTCCCGAGCCACCGCGTCCGGGCTCGGGTGGCAGGACTTGCTGCAACGTAGTGCAGCAGTCGGACGCTCCATGTAAGAGTAGTTCATAGAGAAATGCTGCTGGATCACCCGATTCACCGCCATTGCAGACTCCGCGAAATTTGACAAATTACGTGCCGACATGTTCCTGTTGAAGAAGAAAAAAATTAAAGTTATGTAGTGTTAACCTTCATCAATAAAATACTGGAATAATTGCGTAGAAGTCTAAAAAAATATATTGACCATCAATTTCGCCGTATTTGTCAGGGTCCGCTAATTAGAATAGACCAACTTCGTCTCTACCAGGCAGCTCGTAAGATATTAGTACTGGTTTAAATATAATTGACATAACACTAATAAGACCACTATTGGTAAAGTGGTCCGTGTAGGGATTCACAGCCTTTATTTATTCTTCCCGCCATAATGACCATTCACGTTCCAGCCTGAAGGGTAGGGTAGCTGGTAGACTTGCGTAAGAGGTCTACTATCCCTGCCACACGCACCTAAGGGCGTATGTAATATATCCGGGTTCTAAATACCATGGTCATATCTTACCATCAGGATTGTGCTTATTCGCTGACCTCTCACATAAAAAAAACACGAATGACAACATTATCCAGAGTAAAAAAAAGTATCTTCACGCCCATATCCCCGAAGAGGTAGGCAGAGGCACAACCAGGGTACCCACGACTAGCCGAAGATACTAACTCCCACAATGTGATAGGTGGTAAGCCTATCGCCAACCGGGCACATATCCTATCCCAGACAAAAAATTTTTTATTAGACATTTGGAAAAACCCAATTTTCTTTTGTTGCCCGACCCGGGATTCGAACCCAGGACCTCACGCAGTCAAGTCCAACAACTGAACCGCTAGACCACAGAGGCGAGATTTTATAATCCTTTGAACGTATATTCGTATTGTATGTTATGAATTGATGGCTACACAGCCAAGTCGAGAGGTGCCGTGAGGTCTATTACGCATAAATAAATAATCACTCGTTAGGGTTATCAAAACAATAAATGTTGCATATTTTTATTTTTGTTATAAGTTGAACGTGGTTTACATACAATATGAACCAACTTTCCATATTGTGACATCATCCCAATAGAGCGTGGATCCATACTAATAATAAATGTGAAAGTTTGTTCGTTTTTTTGTTCTTCTTTCGCGACGCAAGAGTCATCTATATATTAATTAACACGTGATGCCAAAACTTTGGATCCCTTTTTACGAAAATTGCGGGGACGTAAGAGCACAAAATTTGGCACACTTATAGTTTCTGTGTAGAAGTGCAGAACGCTAATATTTTTCAATAATAATGCTTACAAAGTACATTAAATCAATAAATAAAACATCACCCACACTACCATGCATTTGACAAACACAAACAAATATATTGATGTTGACGACAAAAGATTACAGATGGCGCACTAAAAAGTTTGTAAACAAAGTAGTTGGGCTTGAGAAATGAAGATGGCGTTCTTATCAACAAGATATTAAAATGTGTAATGGTCGAATTTCGAGCAACGGGCGACCACTAGTAGTAGGTAGAGTAGGTATGAGGTGTGGCATACCGCTTGATGTTGATGGGCGTGAGCAGCGGCGGGTGGCTGGCGGCGGGGTCGGCGCGCCGCAGCCAGGGGTGCTGCAGCACGCGTTCGGCGCTCAGCCGGTGGGACGCCTCGCGCACCAGCAGCGCCGAGATCAGGCTCTTGGCCTCGCCCGAGATGTGCGACCACTGCTCCGCCGGGAACGAGTACCGCCCCTCCTGACACCACAGGCAACAACATTACTACCGTAATCTCATTTTAGCCCTTTTCCCGTGCTTGGGATCGATTTTCACAATTTTGAAAAAGAACAGAATTCAAATCCTGTCCGATGTGATTTGTTTTGATTTAAAAATTATAATTTTTACCCAATGTTACTTCTGCAGTCCGTAAAGGGAAAAGGACGTATTTTAATAAAATTTTGCAAAAACACACACATTGAGGGCAACTTAGATTAACAAATAGCATAGTTTTTATCCCGCAGAAAATGTTCCCGTGTGACCATAAACCACGCGGACGACGACGCGGGCAACAGCTAGTAATATACATATAATATATATGTAGCGCGTATTGTATTTTACCATAACATGAACTCTCTATCTTTTATGATTAACTACCTATCCCGGTGGACTTCGTTTCGCCCGTTCAGTTTGTATATGAAAAATCAAACTGTCGTTTTTCCTAGTTTTCTCGCTGTTGTAAGAGATAAAATGTACTCCATGTCTCTGTCTGGTAAAATCTGCTAAGCCAGTTTACATATTCTGCTTATTTGCCCATGTTATAAGAATCACATGAGCCAGTTACCTGTATGGAAGTGAAGAGCAGGTCCTGACAAGCGCGACAGTTCTCGCCGCGCTCCCAGCCGCAGTCGGCGCCACAGTCGGCGCGGAAGGGTGGGTAGCCGCACAGCAGGATGTACGCTATCACACCCAGCGACCACAGGTCACACCGCTTGTCGTAGTGGGTCGCTGCCGAGCCCGCGAACAGGGATACCACCTCTGGAGCCATGAATTCTGCACTGCCCACCTTTTGACAAAAGAAACAATAAAATTACTAGCTGTGGACAAATTACAACAAATGAATATAAACACAAGGTTACTACGCGGTAGAGTTTCGTAGCGACTCGTCCGGCTTGGTGTCACCGCCTTTCCTATTTCTGCCACCATAACGTAACCTATCACATGGTGGGACATAGTTTCTTCGGCTAATGGGTACCCTGGTGCCTCTGCCCACCTCTTCGGGGATAATGGTGTGAAGATACTTTACTCTTTTATTAGTTCTACCACTACTATTACTAGTACTCTACTACTACCAGAGGATTTTTTATTAAGAAATACATATAGCTCTCTTGACATTAAAATATGCACTCACAAACTATACTGGGATAGATCAAAGAATGTTGCTTACCGGCGTCATGAGTTGCGGTGTCGCCAGAGGGCTAGCGAGGCTCGAAGTGAAGCTGATACCACTGCCGAGATCAAAGTCACAAATCTTCACTGGGCAGAGACTGTCGCGGTTAACACATAGAATGTTCTCCGGCTTCAGGTCACGATGTGCGACGCCCTTGCCGTGGAGGAAATGTAAAGCGTTCGCTAACTCGCGAACTATCTCTGCTGCTTGCGGCTCGGAGAAATAGTGATGCTCCTGAATACGAGAAAGGAGCTGTCCGCCGTTGATCTGGGAAAGAATAAAAAGTTAGACTTACTTAGTACAAAGTTAAACTGTCACTAGAAATGTAAGCTATTGTTTATTGGTCGAAGGGTTAGCGAATACGCCAGACATCATACATCCGAGATGCTCAAGTTCTATTCCCGATACGGACGGGTTTTTGCGTGAAGAAAGATTCTATTTCTTGGGTATTATTAAATTTATTTTGTTGTATATTTAAATATTCCTACGGATTTTTTATCTTTCACTAATATCAGTAACAAATTATTTGCTAATTCTGGAGTTACATTTATGGCCGGTTCCTATATTACAACCATTTATGATTTTATAATTTCAATGCCAATCATTTTGTGTTCCACTTTGGAGAGATTAGCTCGTAAGCTTAATAGCCTACCTATTTCCGTACGTTACTTATTTATCTTGTTATAAAAAGTATATCGTATTATCAATAACCCTAAACATGTATGTCACAACCCTAGTACGAGTGCAAGTTTTTGTAATGATTTTTATTCAATGGTGGTAATTCTGTAATGCACTTTCTAAATTAATTACAAATACCGCTCTCTTCTTCCAATGGAAGTAAAAGAGACGAAACACGTTTAGTCAGATTAGATTGTATTCATTTCTACAAACGTTTAATTTACGCCTCGGACTACGTTAATTAAAAACGTCAAAAGATATTATGCTCTGACCCTGAAGCTACAACACTACTCGAGGTTATACTCTTAACAAACCTGATGTCATTTCTAAATGTTGCTGACTCTTTCTCATATATAGGTCTCTCTTTCATTTTGACTTTGTTAATTAGCATCACAAGGCTTTTTTAAAAGAAAGGCCTGTACCTTACAAAGAACCGATGTCATTTCCAAATATTATTGACTCTGTTAAATGTATCGGCCTCTCTTTCTTTCTGACTTTGTTAATTGACATCACAAGACTTTTTGAAAGAGAGGCCGGTACATTAGAGCAAGTCAGCAATATTTGAGAATAACATCAGGTCTTTGTGAGGAATGCAACCTCCAGCTGCAGTAATACATTTATCTTCATGGCTCTGACTAAATCAACATGTTCCATAGTTTTCATTTTTGTGACAATTGAAAAAGACAGCACACACCTAAAATAAGTTTAGTTAGTGCCAAAAGAATCACCACCCACATTAGGTTAAAATGTATGATTTAGGTGTTTTATTTCTACGGATAGACTCAACAAAAATGCAGTAAAAATTGAATTCTAGTATTGAATAATAAGTATTTACGCCATATTTCCATTTAAACACTGTTAGACTATGTGACCTTGTTATCGACTTAACGATAAAGCTTGTGTATCTAGAATAAACCGGCTCCCATCGGTCCTTGATGTCCAATAGAGTAATCTCCTAGATGGGTCTTACAATTATGGTCCATATTACGTGGGCAATACATGTGGTAATTGTATGAACATTTAAATGTGTTACGACAATTTCGTCCACATCTTTAGTTTATTTTTATTAAAGATGTGTTTACACACAGATGGGTCGACTTTAGTTTTAGGAGTAGTAAGATCTCCATGTTAAAACTCAACACAAATTCATTTGAATCTATTTGTTATCTACATTCATACGTCATATGATAAAACTGATCAAACGTTTTATAAAAATCTTTAAAACCACGTTACAATTCAGGTAGTAAAAAAAGGAAAGCTTAGCTTTATGAATATAAAAAATATTAAATGATGTATATTGTAAACAAGAAAATACAATAACAAATACATTGTAGCTAAGAATAATTTCAATTGTGTCAGCTTTCAAACAATCGCTCCATTCGCTTAAGACTTATAATGCCACAGACAGACATATACACTTTATGCACAGGCAAACAAATAAATAAAATATTTTTGAAATAATTATAAACTGAATTTAAGTAATATAATCATGGTTGCCCAGGAGTTTGTTTCGCCGTTTCTTCCCCTAATTGGCAAAGGTTGTAGACATTTCACAGTAGATAGGATTAAAATTAATCTACGTTCAAAATTATTTGTAATATATGATGAAGCTTATTTAACATTTATTAAAAATATAAATAAGTGAGATTTAAATTTTAAAACGTTTAGATAAAGTTGTATTATATCATATTTTATTATTACCTATATTACATAATTCTTTAAATTTAATTAATTATTTGCACACCAGAATGTGGTAGAATATGTTGCTTAAATATCTTTGTAAGAACTTTTAACATACATATTCCGCAAATAAATAAATTTCATTTCATTTCAAACTCATAAAAATCTTTTCCCGTCAGGGGTTAACTAGACTTTGCGTAAACATCTCGCAAATAGAATAAATTTCAAGAAGTTTCTGGAAACTATCTTAAATAACGCTCCTACCTACGTGGGACGCACAAAAAGGCCGATTCCTACGGGCACCTGACAAAAAATGTAAATAAGTACCTACAAAAATACTGTTGGTAAAAAAGGTGTTTGAGATGTCTAATCTGAGTAGGGTAGCCTTTCTTTTGAATTTTTATGGACTTTAGTCGGTGTTTTGTTAAAATTAATTTTAACTAGTAGTGATAACTTTATTAGAAAAAATAGACGAGTTGCACTCCGGGAGTGCCGGCAGAAGTGAAAACTCGAATATTAATTTTGTGCAATTTGGATTTTCTTTAATTGATTTAATTATCAGCGTAAAAGTACTATCATTTATGTGGCAGAATACAATGTTCATTTATTGCGCTATCGTACAAAAACATGACAACACGAACATTCGCGCAAGCGCCCTACGCCGTCTAAATTAAACAGCAGGCGCAGGGATACATTTTCGCCACGCCGTAGAAAGAGAGGAGAGTACCTGCGCGGGCTGTTTACTGTCCATCCGTCATACGAATCTTCGATCATTTTTACTCATTCAGAAAAACTGCGCAACGCCGCTAAAGGAGCTTCACTTCAAAAATATTTTTATATGAATTAGATTGATTAAATCACGAGATAAGAAACATAATATCGTCTGGATGCAATAAAAATAATAAAAATATTGCAACGAGATATATTATGCGTATGCCTATAAGTGTTTGTACATATCCTGGAATAATTGCGATATTTTTATCAAAACAGGGCGCAGCTGGTTTACATAAAATACGAAATATGGAAATAATATATGATAACATTATCAATTGTTTTGCTACACAAATGAAACAATATGTCAGCGACCTTTATATTATCTCTTCATACAATTTCTTGATATGGTTCGTTTGCTACATTACATTATTTTTGCAATTGATTAACGATCCCGTTTGATAGAATTTATCGACAAACTCATTAACTAAAAAAACTATTTATTAACTATTATATTAATATCATAAATGCGAAAGTATGTAAGGATGTGTGTATCTTTACTCTTTCACGCTCGAATGGCTTAATGGCTGTGTCTGAAATTTGGAACACAGATATATTGTGACCTGAAATAACATATAGGCTAATTTCCCAATCGCACAACGGGTTCCTGCGAAAACGCTGGCGAAACCGCAGGTAACTAGTATTTATTTAGTCAGTATTTATATATTTTAATATTGTTTAATGAGTACAGTAAAAATCCATAAACCCCACGGAAGTCTAAGTCAGATATAAACTAAATGTCACTTAGATAAACAGTTATGTATTAACTCGACGTATTAAACATAACCGTTGTATAATTATCATAGTTTTTTTCATTTCAGTAGTCGACAACAATTATTGCTAATTGAGTGGTACTTTGAACGGAACAAAGGCGTAGATACAGATTTTTTTCTGTTTAACACCTCGATGGAAAAAGGCAAACAAAAGAGGGAAATTTTCTGTTTTATGCATACGGTAAAGATCCATAAGATCAAAGAGTCTATGGTGGAATTTGGGAAGGGTTTTTATATGTCAAAGATTGTATAACTTACGATTATCAAGTCCATCATATAGCAACGAATATTTATATTTTTTTTATTTCAGTAATCTACTACAATAATTGCGGTGTGGTCCTTTGTACGGAACAAATACAGATCCTCGACGGCAAAAGGGTGATGTTGTAATTTGACATGCCTGTGTGTGTATCTATCTGTCTGTAGCATTATAACTTCTAAACGAATGGAACGAATTCGATGCGGAATTTATTGTTTTGAAAGTTGATGTAATTGAGATGGTTCTGAACTAGGTACATTAGGGATAGGTTTTATCAGAGGTTGACAATTTTTTTAAAATTTTATGATAAATAAAGGGTGTCAACAAGTTTGTGAATTTTGAACTTCACCGGACTTAAGAAGTTAGTCTAACATATGAGTATGAATAGCATATTAAAGACAAAACTCACCTTCTCAAAGACAAGATAAAACTTGTCTGTGTCTTCAAAGAATTCAATGAGCTGGATTATGTTTGGGTGTCCCTGGCAGTAGTGGAAGGTTTCTACCTCACGGAACACCCGGGCGCGGGCGTGCCCCGGCACCTTATCGATGATCTTCACTGCAAACTCCTGCCCCGTGTATATGTTGACGCACGTCTGTACCGAGGCATATGCACCCTCGCCCAATACTTCCCCTGTTAGTTTGTACAGGTCTGTGGACAAAAATTAAATACTGTAATGAAGAATGTATGAGACTGAATGGGAAAGGTTGAGGATGCTTTCATTAAACGATATTGAGAAAGATTCTCTTTCTCATTAATCTTTTTTCTTTTTAATAAACACGGATTAAAGAATTCCATGGTTCAGCCTGGTATTATAGTCTTTATTACAATGTGATACAGACACCACTTCCATTCAATTTTACTCCTGCGTTAGTCCAAGTTTATTAATAAGACGTTACTATTAGTAGATTATTAAATGCTTTTTGCAAATTTTGGTGCCTTCGATTTCTTGAAACTTTTCTGGCGTGGAAACTATTGTAAAACATGTAAAATATATATTTCTTCAAAATGTAACGTTCAAGAAACGCGAAACAATTATAGATAATATACAATTTATAAGTATTTTTAAGTCTTTCCCATCAACATTTAAAAAATAATATATTTACATTTAAATAATACATTTAAAAATAATACATTTAAATTATAGATAATTTCTTCAAAATTTAACGTTCAAGAAACGCGAAACAATTATAGATAATATATATACTAAGTATTTTTAAGTCTTTCCCATCAACATTTAAAAAATAATATTCCTAATTCTTCCAATACAATCATTAATCGCCTTATAAAAGATTGAATTTCACCCAACCTTAACCCAATACACGTGTTTGAAAAGAACTAGCGAAGGACGAACCCCAAATCATATTTTTTGTGCAGCCCCAACATCTGTTACGAGTTAAATTGTTCCGCTATTGCTTCGTGACGTTAGGTTCTACATAAAAACTGAACGAAAGTTGTTTTTGTGCACCTATTAGGTCGGTTTCACGGAATGCCACGACACATTTCTACTGTTAAAAAGTAACATTTGAAGTAAAATTCACGTAACACGTAGCATCTATTGAAATATTCCCAGCTTTAGATATTACACTATTGAGAGATTTAGATCACACTATATAGATTTACGGTCAATATTAATAAACTACAGGGTGCCAGAGTACTCTTAGGAAGTTAGAGCGTGGTCACCATACACCCTGTATAGCTTATGTAAAAAAAAGTCTAATTGCAAACTCTTTTTTTACCCTAATACGGGACCACTTTACGATATATGCGATAATAAGTGGAAATAGTGAAAAGTTTACTAGTTTATAATAATAATTAGGTGAGTACGTTAAGCGAGATTAAAAGTTTATCTTGTAATGGTAGATATTGGTGGTAATTTTGTTGTACACTCACTAAACTAATTTTATGTTATCGCTGTCTTTTTTCAACGAAAGTAACAGAAAGAGACAAAACACTTTTAGTAATTTAGTGCTGTCAAATTAGACCGTACACGTCCTTCTACAGACGTTTAATCTATCACTGGAAAAACGTTGATAAAAAACATCACAATTTGACATGTTCGGACTAATCTGACATGACTAAAACGTTCCATCTCTTTTATTTTTGTTTCATTTGAAAAAGATAGCATGCATCTAAAATAAGTTTAGTTTGTGAACAGCAGAATTACCACCATTGTACATGTTTAAAGAACTTGAAGGACTAAAATGAAAATTAACGTGGCTTTTATACTGCTGACGTCATGATGACATTTTTTTGTAAAACCTGTTAGGCTAGAGGGCGAGCAAAGTGCACAGGAGAGGGTAACTTATCGATTCAATAGCAATCGCTTGGATTTTAAACAGTGACGTCATAGCGACAGCGACAGAGGATAAATTGTCTTTCTACCCTCCGTTTGCATACCAAAAGGAATTTAATCAAGCGTTTCATTCTACGCATGTCATGAATAATATTGCAAAGTTTATGTTGCAACGCAAACACATAATTAGATCAAATTGTAATCTAACCTGCGGAACATATTAATGCTGATAACATTCTTCTAGGTTTTCTAACCGATTTTACTTAATTAAAATATAATCAAGCTTTTAAGGCCATAACAGATGGCAGATTTAATAAAATGTGGGAATACATTGTGTGTTAAATACACAGATAAGTTTATGGTTAGACTTTGTGCGACTTACATTATTTATAATTACTAATTACCTATTGCGTTCAAACTTTCGGTTCTGAAACTTAGTGAACAAGTACGGTACTATTTAAATTATGCGCTTAGGCTTTACACTTTTTACACTTATACTTGTATTTTTAAATTGGCTGACCTAATCTAAATTTAAGGGAAATGATTAATTATGCAAAAACAACTTTATATAGATATCTTTAAAATACATTCGTATTTCCGAAGCTTGACGAATATAGCCGAAGCGCATAATTTAAATAGTACTACTTACTATAAGTGGTTCGCACGTACTTTGAATGTAGATTACAATGACAGTTATTTTTGCTTAATTATGAGTTTTCAAATCTTGAAATCTCGAAATCAACCCGCATGAAATGCTATTACTATTTACTTGAAGTTAGTCTGACATAGCTTTTGTTGTTTTAAAATATTGTGCTAAAACATCTGCCAATGGTATTTATTTTACGATATAATCTGTGCATCTACAAGCGAAGGGTGAAAAGGATAATAAATATAAAAATAAATAAATATTGAAATATTTTTAACGGAGTGCGATATTTCATTCACATTTAATCAGTTTTAGTAAATGATCATTGGTATTAAACTATTTGTGAAGAAACCTACCTTGGAAACATGACGTGACCACTGAGCTGCCGGAGCGCTTCTTCCTTCGTCGCTTCCTTCGCGCCTCCTCCTTCCTTCGTTGCAGGTCTTCACTGTCAGGAATGGGTACTGGAGCGGAGGCTTCTGGACCACGTGGTAACTCGTCTGACTCGCGCTCGCTCCCTGACTGACTACTGCCCCGACCAACACCTGGAATATAAGTGAAACATTATTTATCATAACAAGTTTAAGGGCTATAGAAGTTTTGACCTTGGTGTAAGTAGTTTATATTTAACTTATAACTAAGGTTTTACTGGTTGTACCTAAGTTGATCTAATTCATGGTAAATTTGGCTATGACTAAGATTACATTTTTAACAAATGCACCTAAACCTTTAAATCACAGCCATCCAAATGTGAACACGACAACGTCGAGCACTGACACAGCTCGGCTGCACTTGTGGAAAAATCCAAGAATCTAGATTATTGGATATTTATTTTGGCGAAAGGGTCGTCACATCCTTACACCCACAAAATTACTAACGCATTTTGCTTACCAAGGGCTATTACATTAGAAATCGAAGTAAGCCATTGACGGTAACGCTAACTAACAACTAACGTTACGGCCTCCAATAGGTACAATTGGATTTTTCTAATATTGCATCCCTATGCAAATTCCGGACGGAAAATTCCGAATGTATATCGACAGGTCATTAGACTACACGCCTATTGAAATATCACGCTTATTGACATATCCAAGGACATATCACTTGTTACAATAAAACTATTCTATAACAATAGACATGTAGGTACACTACTATTTAAATTATGCGCTTCGGATTTACACTTTTTACACTTTATACTTTTATTTTTAAATTGGCTGACCTAATTTAAATTTAAGCGACATGATTAAAGATATAATAACAACTCTATATCAATATACAACTCTATATCTTTAAAATACATTCGGATTTCCGAAGCTTGACGAATATAGTCGAAGCGCACAATTTATATAGTACTACTGTATAGATAGATGTTTCAACGAAAATTAAAGTACATTTTCACGTTAGTCACAGTATTCGTAATATTTTCACAAAATAAAGTTGAAATTTCTAGAATGAGTCAATAACGCTATACAATGTAACCTTGAATGACATATCTTTATTACCTTTAAACAATAAATGTGTTTCACTGAATACATTATTTCACGTTACAAAACAAATGCAAATGGTACTAACAGAGCGTTACTTTATACCCATGATTAACAAGGCGTAAAATAATTATACACGCACCGTTACGTATGCTTTCTGCCAAAAAGTAAGACAGGGGGTAACAAAAAGTCATAACAAAAATAAAGCGTTTGCCTAAAACATTTCATATCATTTAAAACACACATCATTTTTACATAGGTACATCACTTTTATTGATTCCTGTGTGCCTAGTGTGAGTTTTTGAAATGATTTACTTTACTATCGCATTTACGTTTAACGACCTTAATGTATGGAGTTATTGTCAGCGCCTCTAGCGGACAGTCGAAGCAACTAAATTATTCCATACAATAGTAACTCACACTCAGCACACTGTAGTTTTTTATGGCAAAAGACAGTTAACAAGCACATGGCTTTCGAATGGTAAGAGATAACAGCAGCCTATACACATCATAGATGTAGGTGAGTACCCTGTATCTAAGTATTTCTATGATACCTACTCGTTGACAATCGAAAACACAAACATAATTTAGGGTTAGGTAACTTAGGACCGGGCATCAAACTAACAACCAATTTTTTGTGGTTCTGATATTTATGGGCATTGACAATTTTTCATAAGGTACCTCTAGTGCATGTATTATTATAGGTAATATTTTTATATTAGTAGCTCTGTGGTTAAGCCAATCTAACAATAATTTAAATCTGTGAAACATCATACACATAAAGGTCTAACCCCTTAAGTGCTTCTAATAAGTATAAGCGTAACAAAACTGCAAAAACCTATTTCGATTTAAATATTAGGTAGATAGGTAAGTCGTTTGAGTACCAACTTTACAAAAATATTGAATATAATCATCGATTTCCTTGGAATTCCATCACAAGTCCCAGCCTTCGAGGCAATGGGGCTACTTCGAAAGTAAGTTCTTTCAAATGAAAAAATATTTATTAAAATAAGTTCAGAAATGATAGATAAGTATCTTCAGTATTCACGCCCATATCCCCGAAGAGGTAGGCAGAGGCACAACCAGGGCACCCACGACTAGCCGAAGATACTAAGTCCCATAATGTGATAGGTGGCAAGCCTATCGCCAACCGGGCACGTTTCCAATCCCGACCAACATTTTTTTTGTTAGAAAATTGGAAAAATCCAATTTTCTTTTTGTTGGCCGACCCGGGATTCGAACCCTAGACCTCATGCAGTCAAGTCCAACACCCGGACCGCTCGACCACAGAGGCGATTGATAGATAAAAAAATCGATTACCCACAATTTATGATAGGATCGCACATATTATAAACTCTTTGTCAAATCGTTTAAAAATCAAACATTTTCATTGTTCTTTTGTGATGTGTATCGAGTAAAAAGCTATGTCATCGACAAATTAATACTCGAAACATGCGGAGTGCAGCTGAGTTGGCAAACAAAGCCGGTTCATTGACCTACATGGCCGCACCCACTGCGTATGCGCAGCTCTATGTTACGCGATCACTTCAGCGCGACCTCTCTGACTATGTTTAATAGTTCTACTCTATAGATTGCCTTTTCTATCTATCACATACGTGTGAGAAAATTGAATGTTAACTAATCTAATTACTAAAATACCTATATCTTTACTAAGATATCGCCGCTCTTGACCATTTTTAAGTGGATTCATGTCCTTTAGACTTTAGAGAAATCTTGGGTAATTTGTCTTGTGGTCCGTGATTTAAAAATTACTACTGGATACCCAGGTTTTAAGTGCAATTTAGCTATATTATGAGTATATATGGTTTGTTTTGAAGAGAATGAGTACTGTTTAAAAGGTTTTAAAAAGCCTGTAATCTCTTTGTTTATAATATTCCTATTACTGGATAATTACAAACAAATATGGCTGTAGAGTGACAGGAATTGTAAATTTTTGAGATACCTTCAACTAAAATGTCTATCTAAATACTAATCGAACTAAATTATTGTTAAAATTTAACGCGTCTCACAATGCAGTTATTTTAGAATGTTGTTCGAGAAGGTTGGCATTGAGTTTGAGTTACAATTGGTTTTGAATATTTATTAACAACTAGCTAAATAAAGTCCATGGCTGGGCGTAGGCCTCTGAGGTGATGAGGCCACGACTTGAGTCTTAGTTGATAGGCAACTTTGCCTATTTCTAAGAAAAACACAAATGAAGTTCCTAATGACAAGATATACACGTCGCCTATACATGAAAAACATGAATGGTGTTATACTTATAGGTACTTATAGGCCCCGTTCTCTCATCATCAAAAGAGCAATGTGCTACGCTGTCTTATCACACGAAAAAAATATTGACCATTGGGACACTGGTATTTTTTGTCACTTTAAAATTATTGTCAGTCGCCTTTTCATTGTTTTATTATTTATCTCTGCCTAGCCCGTTAGGAATTTGGCGTGAAGATATATGTACGTATTTGTGTACATAGTAAATTTTCAGTTCATACAGTCATTCATACGAATAAGTTTGTAAATTGGTATTCTTTGTTGAATTCAACGATATCTTTTCCGTGTGCATGTTTAACTTCCGTCATGTTCTCTGTACTTCCTTCAATTTCAGATATCTTTAAACTTTTATACTTTTTACTAGTTTTGGTAGGTACTAAATTAATTTGTTTTTTTACAGTGAAGGTAAACAAGCAGATCGATTTCTTGATGCCTAGATGTTAACCTTATCATTTAAGATGTTACCGCTTCAAAGCTAATCTGAACTACATTTTTTTTGTACTTTGTTAATTTTAGCAACTAATGGCTGAATTAATTATATTAAATTCGATAAGAAGAAAATAAAGATACAGGATAATACTGGCTACTTTTTAATTTTTTTTTTGTATTTCGAAAGACATAGATATATACATCGCCTCGAAAATCAGTCTAAACTAATATATCATTTAATAAAAAAACGTACCTGGACGTTTGTAACGAAATTCTTTTACCAATGGAAAGCTGTGCTACATTGTCTCTAAATTATACAAGCTAGGTATACTACTTGAAGACAAAATCCAAAATCCGGTAAGGGCTACTACCTAGTTCGTACAATAATAAAGCAAAGTCCCCGGTCGCGTCTGCCTGTCTGTCCGCGATAAATTCAAAACCTACTAAACAGACTTTTTCACCGATAGATAGAGCGAATACTGAGGAAGGTTTGTATGTATAACTAGTTAAGGTTTTGTGTAAATTTGTTGAAATATGACGACATTTATTAACACGTCCGAAAAATTTAAGCCCGGTAAGAGCTTTCACTGAAAACACTGTCAAAACCCTTACCGTCTTATTAATAAACTAGCGGTCTACCCTGGCTTCACACGGTTATAAAAATACATATAAACCTTCCTCTTCAATCACTTTATCTATTAAACAAAACACACCAAAGTCTGTTGCGTAGTTTTAAAGATTTAAGCATACAAAGAGACATAGGGACAGAGAAAGCGACTTTGTTTTATACTATGTAGTGACACAGGCAAATGTAAAATTAAGTTGATAATAATAAATATCAATTAAGTAATAGTCTTACACATTCATATGCATATAGTACAAAAGCAGGTATTTTAATTTAGCAAACGGACAATCAAATTTTTTTATAGATATCTATATTATATTGTTACATACGGTCTATCTACCGAGCGAAGCCGGGCCGCGTCGCTAGTATAATAAACGGAATTGTCGAAAATAATTGAAACAATGAGGCATAAACCGGAGCACTCAACAGGATGGTAAATGCTCAACAAAATGGCCACTGCCGAGACACGCCTACAACACAACAATTGTCTATTTGAACTATATCACTTCCTGTTTTTACACACTATCAGTCTAGCAATTGTACGAGTAACTAGGTAGGTACACTTTAGGGCCGCTACATACATTCAAATTGATGTTATGTAGTTCTGTTTCGAAGTTTCGAACACAACAAAATCTAAACAAATCTATGGACTTGTCACACACGACAGGAATTTTCGCGTACGCAATTTCAGTGGATTTGTGATCCTACACATACCTACATCTGTAAATTTTATACGAAATTCCATTTAAAATAATCAAATGTATCAAATCCGAATATATCTATGGACCTGCTACATATTTCAAAAAAATTTCATACGGAATTTGAGTGGATTTTGTATGGGGCGCCATTTTGTTTCGGTTCCGTGTAAGAAATTCCGATTGTATGTTGCGGGCCTTAGAAAGTGTTTATTTTATATTGCAAAGTCTGAGTTTATATATTATATCAAGTACTTATTAAGTTGCATTTTAAATTTTCATTCCAGCCGTTATTGAGGGAAAGAATATTTTGTCATGGCAAAAGACATCAAACAACAAATCGTTTCTTGGTGGTAAAAGTAAATTAGTTTCACCTACACTAGCTAACACCAGGGGATAGGGTCGTCACATTCCAACCCCAGAAACCTATGGCCGATCTTAAGGAGAATAAGGCAAATCATGTAATCAAAAGTTTTTTCGACAATTTGTAAAAAAATATGTTATTTTTTAAAAATTTGCGATAAAATATGTATACACGAGCAAAGACACGGGTAATTCTAGTTAAACATATGACAGTTACGACTTATCGCATATCTCATAGTGCATAAATAAATATTATCAGCATTTTACATCATTCTTTGTTCGAACAGCTGAAGTCGGAGGCAAGCTTTCTAATTACACAAGACCTCGTTATACGGATACCCTCATTGCGGTAAAATGTAATTAACACTAAAATATACTACTTTAACGTGTATATTAGGGGGTCTATTATTTTATAATATAATGTTATTTGTTACTTCACCATTTATTTTTATTTACAAATATAAAATTATAAACATGTCTGAGTAACGATGAAGATAGTACAGAAAAAATCAATAAAATCCAGAATATTGAGATTTATTGTAGTCAGTTAAAAACAAGATTTAGCAGAAACCGTTTCTTTAAATAGAAAATAAAACCGATTAAAATTGGTACCGTTGTTTTTATGCGATGCGGTAACATACAGACGGACCGACAGAAAAAACTCAAAAAGTTTTTTAATTGATATTATTTAAAAAGTCTGTTACCCTGGTCGCCCGGCTGTTATGCTCCCTGGAATATTTGAATATAGACAGACAACTTTTATGATTGAAAATTGATTACTCTGATCAAATTACTCTAATAGTTAAAACTAAGAACCCAACAAGCAACACACCATTGCCATCTCTACAATGACGTGTCTACGCAAGTGAATTTAATTTCAGAAAACTTACACACCAATCCCCTAAAAAGATTTACCTATACCCATTCTTGATACCTATTATTCTACTAACTACTAATATATTATCCCAGCTGTGATCGCGACTTCGTCCACGGTGAATTTACCAAAAAGTAATTTAGTTAGTTAATCTTTTTTTGTAAAATAAAAGTACCTAGTCAGATAACGGATTGGACAAAAAATGTTATTTTGTTATATGTACCGTAAGAAGGTATACACATTCATATGTACATGTCGTGAAAAGTGATTACTTTCATATTACAAACAGACACTCCAATTCTATTTGATTGTACACATATACATGCGAAAGTTGTGAGGATGGCTGGATGTTGGTTACTCTTTCGCGTAAAAAGTACTCAATGGATTTAGATGAAACTTGATTGCTATATATAATTTATATATATCGGAATAACACATGGACTATAATTTATGAAGATTGTAAACAAATTGCACGCGGACCAGGAGGTAAATAATAATAAACTTGCAAAGTAACTTTAGGTCCGCTATTTACATGCGAAATCCCTTGGTAGGTATATCACGTTTCGAAATTTCGAAGCGATATTTTCGTCCGTACAAGTCCATTCAGTTTCCGGACGGATTAATTCCGAATGTAGATTCATTTATTTGTATGTAGTCGCTGCAATCGAATTTTTTTCTAAACGGAATTTTTACGAAAATTCCGAACGTATGTTGTTTGCCTTAAGGGTTAAAACACGCGAATCAGATTAGATCACTACCTACTTAGTACTTCATAAATAGGGCTTGGAACCGCTAAACCTATTGCATTTCGCCTTCGCTAGTGCGAAAGGCTTATTGTATGTTTGTTAAGTATAATGTCTACAAGTATATTTTTCTTGCAAAGTCTCAAGCAAAACTAATACTGCAGGAAAGCCACCTAAGGTACAGGCACGACGAAACATGTTTAATGGAACATGTTTAAACGCAACAAAGAGCTCAGGGACGAGTAAAAGAAGTAAATCTAAATACCTCAGGCTGGACAAAAAAAGACAAAAGATATTTGTGCCATCTTTGTCTCAACACTAAAATCACCAATTGTATGTAGTCAAATCTAACCTACTGCGATGCCGGTCGTCATATACAGGGTAATTACAAAAAAAAAATATGTTATGCTAATCATCTGTCTCACACCTGCCTAAGGACAGGTGGAACGAGACTATTAATTTATAATCTATATTTCGGCGCTTCACTTAATAACCGTTATATAAAAAACTAATTCATTATATTTCTTGTATCATCTTGATACAAGCACTGGGCTAAAATTTAAAATATTTTGATTTAAGACATTTTCGCTTGCAATTAACCACAGTATGAAAACAAAAAATGTGGTACTAACTGTCGTTAGAGAGAGTAGTATGACCACGAAAACCAATTGCAAAGGCGCCGGCTACTGACATGAAAAATGCTTATCTACACATTGAAATATAAGTTATTTATCTACACGCGTGTCAATCTTTGCAATTTCCTAGATTCAATTGAGATGATACGTCATAAGTAGGTTTGTCATAGACATGCACAACGCAGGTACGTGACACACTAATTTTAAATAAAGGCACATTAACTGAATGCTTAATTGAGGCCGTAAAACTCGCTTCTCATGCATTAGCTTAAAAAATACTTCTCATGTGCCTGTATAAGATTTCTGCAGTTTTTTTTTATTTCTGTCTCGATTTTGGCCAAAATTAAGCTAAGACTGATTTAGATCTTGGCTAAAAGCATAGGACACGGTAAAGGCCAGGCCATTTTACTAGCCATTAAAATATGAAAATAAAAAGAAAGAATTCTAATTTTTAATAACAGTTTTGTGACACTTACGACTAAATATTTTTATCCCTCGAAGGAAAAAGAGGTGTTACAATTTTGGCGTGTCTGTATGTGTGTGTCTATGGCATGGCAATCATAGCTTTGAAACGATTTCGATTTGGATTTATTTGTTTGGAAGCTGACGTGATCGAGATGGTTTGTAGCTACATTTTGCAGGTAGGGTTTTTCGAAGTTCCAAACTTTTTAAATTTTAGTGAAACGGCAAAGGCCAAAGTATTAAAGAAACAAAGATATACAAAGGTTTTTTTTTTAAAAACAGAAACTTTTTTAGAATAAACAAAATTACTAGGAACAACAGATCCGAAAAAAGGCAAATTAAATAAACAATGGGCACTTTTTAAATGATTTCAAAAACAAAATGAATTGAGTTGTACCAGAAGCCGACGTGCCCTTATTCGTGGTTTAGGCGCACTTTCTAATCTAGTATATTAATGGTCGACCATATGCGGAGATTGTAGTAATATGGTAATCTTTAGAGATATGCTTAAATTGCGACATGTAAGAAGAATTTAACTTTTTTCTAATGTATGATAATTTATAAAAATGTAAAACTACATTTAAAGTTAAACAGAATACTTTTTAACCATTATACTTATATAAAACATTGTTTCAGTTTTTACTACAATCCTCTGAAACAGTGAACAGATTTTATGACATTTTGACATGCATAATCGGGAGGTCTGAGAATAGGTAATCTATAATTCATCCCCCTAAGTAATAAGGGTGGCCACAAAAGATTGTTTTTATGGATGTGGCATTACATACATACACGCTTTCACTATTTTTTTACATTCTACATACAAAAACTGCGAGTTAAACTAGGTACCTAAATCAACAATTTAAATTTTCCCGTACAAACTAAACGAGTGGAACGAAATTCACCGGGATAGCTAGTTTAATATAAAAATATGAAAGCTATGTTCAAGATTATGGAATAAAATAATATGGATCCTGAAATTGGAACAGATTATTTTGTCATTTCATCTTTTGTTTAATTCAATATACCTACTGGTAGTGACAACATAAA
>NJDD01000614.1:74585-89536 GCA_002245505.1 Calephelis nemesis
CAAGATTTATGTTGAATTTATAAGATAATTGAAATTGTATACTAATAAGCGGCATAAAAAAGTGTTTGTTTATTTAACATATTTCGTAATATGACAACTACACGCCTGTCATAATAAATTTTGTAACGGGTACACTATAATTTAGACACCAACTTCAGATAATTACTCCTGTGGGAGATTAAAATATTTTTTTAAAACACAGCCAAAAACCAGTTATATCACAAAAAAATCGTTTAATTAGAAAGTTTTTTGAATTTAATAGGTACTCCAAACGTTATGTAAAGAGTTCCTAGTTTAGTTTAATATATTTTTTTGAATACTAATGACAGCCAATAAAGTAGAATATTGGTGTACATTAGGATTAATTTGATACCTATAAGTGTTACTTAACCCATACAAGTTACGTTTATTAGTTATAAGTTAATTAGGGTAGTAGTCGGTTTTAATAAAAAAATGTCAATTGCATTAAATTAGAAACTGACACGATCTAATTCAATATCCAATATGTTCAACGTTTTGACAATGTGCTAATAAATAATATATATATTGAGCATTTTTTATAATTTTTATTAATACTTAATAATTGTAATACGTCTTTTCTACAGCAAATGGAACACCTAGGTCTGCCGTTACAAGAATGATACAAATAAAAAAAAATTAGGGAAATATTGAGGTGCTCTGCGTTTGGTTATAACACGCCTGGTGTATGAAAATAATGCGAAGAACGCGGATGGATTAAATTTCAAGTTCTAGGGACACCTCTTTTAGTCACTTGTTTTTTTAAAAAAAGTCCTTATAAACGTTTCTTCGTAAATACCACTATGCAGAAGCAATAATAATAATTCTCAATCAGATCTGATAGATAATTTGAACTCATAGCTTTGAGGTTGACAGCCCTAGTTACTTGGCCAACCAATTTCACCAGCTATGCCTACTAATGTTGACGTTAAAAACAGTTTGTTAATTTGCTTGTTTCGCTTTCACAGCCCAGCTCGTAACAACGTAAAGTTGATTTGCATTTAGGTATTTTGTATAAATACCTACAAATGGTTGTACAATATCATATCATATAAAATTTTTATATTTGCAAATGACACAAGATTTGATTATTTACTGGAAAACTTAAATTGACCGTTTTATACTCCTTGTTTTATGTAAGATAACGAATGACATCTAAATTTCCGACAATTTTCATCCAGTATTAAAGATAGATTCAACGTTGCTATTTATTGAATTAATTGATCTCATATGCAATTTCATTACATACAGTGTAAAAATTAGTTAACTTTGTTTTGTCTTATTGAAAAGCTGGTTCACAATCATTAAAATGATGAAACCAACAATCATACATCAAGTAGTTCGTTACATATTATGTAAAATAGTGCAGAATAAATTGCCAACCCGCTCTGGCACTGTCACTAAACTAGTTGTCGTGGTGAAACTTTGACGAGGGCGGGCGTTACGAACTATTTCCAACCACTTTCACTGCTCGGATCAGCCCCCAGATTATATCTCTTATACTTTGAGATTCGATTAATAATTTAATGTGTTTTACACTTCAGTTATATGCGCTTGAAGATCATCGTAAAGATCATCGTAAAGGTGTCAGTGAATGCCATCAGTTATGAATTATGATTGCGAAACAATCACTGCAGTTTTTTTTTCACAGTACGATTGAATCATCATCTGGTACGATATTTGCTCTCACCGTTTTAGCACTAGCAATAAAAGCAAATGCTATGCCAGCAGATTTTTTTAAAAAGAACTTTTCTAATGTGAGACATAATATGGCGCTCTTTGCAGCAATTATGGGCCAATTAAAATCAGAGTTCGATATTTAATTTTTATTTAACAGCTATCTAAAATGAAACTGTTAATCTTAGGTATTTCAGGTTTTCTCTTTACACTTTAGCCTTAGTATTTTTTTATTTGCATAACTTTTCATTTTGTATATTAGAAGGCTTTCGTACAATCGCCTTTTCATGAATCACATGTATCACAAATGAACTTATATAATAATATGTAATATGTTTTACTTAGGATCACCTAGCGTAACATCTCACGTAACTGATAGGTATCAGATATAGATGGTACTGTGTTACTAGTTGTCACAGAACTTAGTACTATAACCACGACAATAATTTTTGCAGAATTTTGTTAAGTAACTTAAAAAAATTAAAGAAAATTTATTTAACTATATTATATTAAATAAATAACAATTCAATAAAAATCGTACTGCATATAGGTACGTTTTTAGGTAGGTATCTCATTATACTTATATCATAAACTTAGATATCCTAATTTCTATCAAAAATTATTAAATAACGGGACCATACTTTGTATTTCAAGAAAAAACTGTACGACATTTTTTTTTAAAAGTTAAGAGTAATTATATAACATTATTTGTAATTAATTAATGAACAATATTCTTTAAATATGGGGGCTAAATTATAATTATACTACATAGAGCTATTATATTTTATATATTCAAAATAATTTGACATTATTTTCGTAAAAACGTTTCCCATTTTAACTACAAACAATTTTCGTATGTATTTTATGAGCTATTTGAATTTTAGATAAGGTAATAAACATCTAAATATTTCTAAAACACAAAAACATTGAAATATAAAAACAAGAAAGACTTTGTTGTTTATAATTTTGACAAGTACCTACCTACCTACCGTAATTTACATTATGTTACACACATTAATTTTACACTTTTAAAATATATTTCTAAATCTTAGATGTTCTTCCAAACTTAGTGGATTAACATAATTTACAAATAAAAAGCTTTTCAAAATTATGTTTTTTGTTATACCATCATTTTTTCTATTCCCAGGAGACTACCATTTTGACTGTATGTTTCTTTGTTTTTTTTTATGTTTTAGGCAATTACTCGGCTAATAACAAATAGATTATCAATGTTCTTGAAAAGAAAAGTAGTTTTTGATTCCGAAGTGATTTTATATGATTTAATTATTATACCTTAGTATACCTACATGGTCTGTCTTTCAAAAATATAATGATCAAATCGCAATGTTATATTGAAATAAGTCGTTTATTTGTATTTTTTTTTAAAACAAAACAAATTAACATTTTAAACACTCAAAAGTGCTTACTGTCTCTTCTACAAGAAATTTACATCATCTTTATACGAGTATCATTTCCTCGACGATAAACAAGAAGCTTATGTCCACGATAAGAAGTCAGATTATTTCAAAACAAAACAATGCTTATAAATTCGTATATTCTATTCTAACTAGGTATTAGGGGTATTAGTTGTTGTATATGCATAAGTTGACTTCGATAACTTCTTTTTCGTGATATTACAGGGGGGGATTGAATTAACCCAAAACCTAATGAAAAGGTTATTTAGGTATTTAACTAAAAACCCCATGTTTTGCAATAGTCATCAACCTAAAAGTATTCATCTGTGACTAAAAGGTACACTATTGATTTGGTAGAGGTACATTTTTTTTGAAAATGTAGCTGCGAGTAGCCTCGGTCAGAAGGATAAACACTCGCATTCCCATTTAACTAACAATCATATGAATGACTTTACGAGCACCTGTTAACACAATTCAGTGACACCATTAATGCAGGTTTTTATCATTAGCTATTTCAAATATTTAACAAAAATCTCCATAAATTTTTCATTCGGTTAAATTCTTAACAAATCAATTCATCGATAAAGGGAAGACATACTCTTAATAATAGTAATTTTTGTCTTAACTTCATCCTTCCTGTAATAATTCAACTATAATTTACTAGTGATAATGACACGCAACATTAAATTAAAACTTCTTCAATTACATACGTATACAATAGGTATTATAGTTATCATTCTGTATGAAATTTCTATAATCTACTGTTAGGTAATAAAATAATATGGGTAAGCAGGTACAAAAACTTCAAATTGATAGATCGTTTTTAAATATACCTAGTAAAAATCTTTAACTCGTACCTACCATCGTTTGGGAACTCCAAGCTTTCGAATCGTAGTTGTTTACAAAAGTCGTAAGGTATGTAGGTAGGTATATACTCATTATTACTGCTTATTAATTATTTATTACGTAAATGCATAAATCATAATATTCATAAGGCATGTTTCCAGTTTTTTGTTTGCCCGTTGGTCGATAGAATGTGTAACTAAGCTGTGTGTATAATGTGTATATCTAAGCTTAGTGCGCAGTTAAATGTTAGGTGACCTTGACAATGAACGGGGGCCGACCGACGCGCTCCAGCGGCCATGTTGAAATACAACCGTGGAAAGAATAACATTTGGAATTCCATTTAATTCAATTTTAATCGCATATCAAAATGACATTCGTATATCTATTAACGAACGTACATTAATTAACTATTACAACTGCTTTATAAGCATCTACATTTAGTAGCTATTAGTTGCTGTCAATATTAATAAGATATAACAACCAATATGATACCTATCTAGGTATAAAAATTCAACATTCTAAATTATAAAGTCAAATAAATAAGATGCTTAACTGACTACTTACACGCTCTGTTTGTCAAGCAGTACAACTTTATATTTTTGCGCATATAAAATAAAAAATAAATTAAAGTCAAATTTGATGTTCATGATTTTGTGACCAAAAATGTACCTAAATAACTTTAAAACAAGAACCGTGGCTGTATTTGAAAAAAAAGTTTTTAGTAGAATCTATACTTGCTATCGTCGACACTTGGTGGAATTTCATTGTATACATTCTTTTTTGGAGTAAACACGTGTAAGTTTTTAGTCACTACCCTGTACCAACTGTACGGAGCCGGTAGGTACCTAACTATACAATCAATAAAAATTAAAATGTAAATTTTAGTTAGGTACCTATATTCGTTCTGCATATTATGTCAGACCTATAGGTACCTACAAACAGAACATTCCACGTGTTTACTAAGTAGGTAGGTAAGTGCGCAAAACTAAATAGACTAGCTATTTCATTTTAATTTCGTCGTGTTGCGAATACAATAAATTAGAAGATTAGTAGGTATTCTAAGTTTTTTATTTGCTACATGTAATCTCGCTTTAAATTACTAGATTGTTAATACAAATTTTACTAGTCATAATGACTCTGGCCCTTTTATATTTTTTATAAATTAAACATTAGATCAATAATAAATAATCACACAAAAAAAACTATACAATGAAACCCAAATATTTTTCTTTAGTTGAAAGTGCTACTGCTTCTGCTTGGCTGATTTTAGTAAATTATTTTCAATACTAACATCCCGGCCTCAGGTTGGCAACCATTGGCACCATTACCACCTTTGGTGTCTCTAGGCGGCGTGAATTTCTTACCATCAGGAAATCCGTCTGCCTGTTAACCTTCCATTATCATAAAAAAAACAAAATCTATTTATGAGGTAGGTAGGTATTCTAGGGCTTCTTATTCCTACGTATGTTATGTTTAAAGAAATCAGATCATGTTGAAGAGATTCCATCTACAAAAATAAGTGTCATGATTATTTTAAGTCGATATACCTAAGTTTTAAGCTACCTGACATTGGCTAAATACCCAACTCGTGCAAAACAATTGAAAGCCATATTCATAAAAGAAGAGGAAGAAGTCTTAAGCTATGTTACAGTTTCTATAATTTTATTCTCTTGAACAACTACTAAATGCACTTTGTGTGTATCATAACGTAACTGCCACAAAACATAGGTATGTATAAACTTTACAAATCACTGTTTTGTTTTGACTTAAAACATGTGTATTTAACAATATAGGTAGGTAGGTACCTACCTATATCGTTAAATTCATCCGATATTTATTGTAAGTACTTATCACTAGAACTTAACAGTTAGCTAGTGGTTATTTTAAGTAAAATAAAATATAATGCGCTAACATTGAAAATATAATAAAATACCTATTACATTTTTGGGACTGGTGACTGGGACTGTCCGGACGGGAGTCAAAATCATTTTCATCCTACTTCAACTGTCATCATTTAAACATATCACCGGCTTTTTCTCTAGGAAATCATTTTTGTTTAAGACAACCAGACTACTAGGTACCTATCTAAAATAAGATAGACTACGACTTTGTCTTTGGGCCTAAGTCTTAGTCGGTCTTAGATGCTTAGATAAAACATAATGTTTGGTTACTTTCTTTATTTATGAAATTTTAACTGCTCGTTTTATTAACCATACGTGGCCATAGAGGTATGTTATAATAATCTCCATTGTTGCTTGTAGGGTAGGTCAGGGTTAAGATGCAATTATTATAGAAAAACAATAAACCAGATAGGTACCTAACAAAATTACGCATGCGGGTAAAGTATTTTATTAAACGGGTTTCTTGACCAATACTTATGAACTAATCTTCCCGGATTTTATGTTATTTATAATAATAATTAAGTAGATAAAGTTCTTCACTTAACGTGTTAACAAAAAAGTTCAGTTTAAATTTTCAATTTTTTTCAGAAAAACAAGAACTAGGTACCTATTTTAAAGTTTAGTAAACGTCTTTTTTTGTTGTTTTAAAATTTTTGTGATTAATCTGAGCTTTTAGGATTAATGCTTACCTTCAAAATGACGCATCACGCTGTATCTTTCAATGATGCTGCAAGCTATTAAAAACTACTGCGATTTATGCTAATTTATTTATGCTACTAGTAAATACAATATCCTTTAACTAGGAGGTATTTATTTAACATTTAACTACACAATGATTATAAAAAAAGCCACTACCTACCATCTACTTAACGTTTTTCAAACAATTAACGGTTTAAACAACATTATGTAAGTACCCTCACTCAAACAGCTGATAATCATAATATTTTCGTTTGTAGTTGACATGTCAAAATATTACTTACCACTATCAACACTCTCTTCTGATATCTTCTTAACCATCCTGATGCTTGTTTGATGCGTTTAAACTGTGATAACAAAAAAATGAGTAGGTGTTACTCAAAAGCCGCTTTCAAACTTGTGCGGCTGCCTTCTCGACTAGAAATCGGAATGGCGTTTTGATTGCAAGTTATAAAAAAACAATAAAACGCCAGAACTAAAAAAATTAGGCACGAACGTCAAAAAGGATTACGGAAAATATGCCGGAAGGTATTAAATAAACACTTAGAAGGCGGAATAATAACTACTATGTCCTTAACGATCCATTCTACACACGCCCGCCCGTTCGATGTTCTGAAATCCAACTAAAGAATTGCCGGCTCAGCTTGCCAACGAAATACGAAATTGAACAACTCATACTTCCCCCCGACCCTACTTCAACCCCGCGGATATATGCGTCGTTGTTGTAGCCTCTCGGTCTCGCTTGCGCATGCGTGATCAATTCACTCCGTTGGCGCTGACGTGTTTATATTTTTTTTAACTTCGATGGCTCCGATGAATAATGTGATAATTGGTATATATATATTTTTGCTGCTATTGCTACTCAAGCTTTGTTTTCAATATCTTTTGGTGTATGTCCTTTTTGTCCCATTATGCCATTGCATCAGTTGTTGCAGAACTTTTTGGTATTTATAATTTAATTAGTTAAATTATACTTTTTACAAATCATATGGCTACGTAGGTACCTAGGTACCTACTTATGTAGAAGTACCTACTTATGATAATTTACGCCATTGGCCTTCAAATTAGGGAGGTAAGTAGACACCTAGGTTGTTTATCTCATACTTCTCAACCTGGTGCCTAAGTAGGTAGGTACGTTCCAATGCTCTTACACATACCTATCTACCTAGGTAGGGGTGTATACGTACCTAGGTTTGTTAAGACCTACCTAATGCTGGATTTAAATGAAATACCTACTATCCTATTTACAGTATTGACAATGCAGTGAATAAGAGTTTGTTGCTTGCAAAAAAATAATTTAAGAAATATTTATAAATAGGTGACTAGGTAGGTATTCCACTTTTCATAAAATTCTATAAAATAGGTAGGTAGGTCTATTAATTGTTTAGTTATAGGGATGTAAGATATTACGTATGGCACCTATCTAGGTAGATATTCGACTTGTATTAAGTTCTTTCCTGAGTAGGTATCCGTTATGATAGGTACAACTTGTAGGTATAAAAACTAATAAATTCAACAAATTAGGGGAGTATGTGTGTGGCCAAGCACCATAACCACAAAAAACAGCAAAAACATAGATGTTACAGTTACCCCCACCAAATTACAGTTAGGTAGGTAAATACCTACTAAATTTATTTTTAAGAAACTGTTCAATAGCTAGGACCTAGGTATTTCAGTAAAAATAATATGAGCTTTTATGGATGGGTATCCACCACAAGTACATATAAAATAAAATATATATACCCAGGTAGGTACTAGGTATATAGAAATGCCTAAAAAGTAGAATGCGTACCTATACAAACCAAAATTCAGTTAAGTAGGTACCTACATACTCTGGTAATTTAAATTTTATTTTCATACATAATGTTTGAATAAAAAAGTAACCTACAAAAGAATACCATGATTGTATTCAGGATTCCATCTTTTTATTTCTTGTTTCTTATGGACTCTGAAGTTATGCAATAGGGAATCCTTTGTCTTCGTAGCCCTTCTACCAATGACCTTCATCGGGGCATTTGTTGACAAACATTGTACGGGAGTTAGCCTACAACGCAATACGCACGTGGTACGGGCAACCAGTTCGACCGGCAGCGGCGCCCGGCGTCGCCATATTTGTTGTCACGCCATCGTTGCATCTCGTTCTATTAACTTTTGGTCCTCTTCAAAAGCCTTCTCGCTCAAGCATATGGTTATCTCTATCTACAGCAACTTCCTACTCACTCGTGCCTACGTGACCGACACGTATTCAAAATAAAAGCATGTGTCTATAGATACCTATAATGTTATAGAATGTTATTTGTAAACTACATCCATTCATTTTGAACTTCTATTACAATCACATAGCTACCTACTGTTTGAAGATTTATTTTAATTACTTAATAGTAAATTTTCCATCTAAACTAAGCCAGTTTCGATATCTTATTGAGCTGGAATAAAATAGGTGCATGTTACTGATTAATGTGAATGTTAAGTAGGTACCTACCTACTTACCAATTCTCGTATAGGTAATTAGATAATTTAATTCAATATTTGTAAGTTGTAACTTGTAGTAAACCAACAATTATTTATTATTAACTTTAGGCTAAACTAATGAACATTTTAGAATAAATTATTAGTAGGTACGTAACTGCACCCCATTTATTATTTAGAGATAACGTTCTAGTTTGTAGGTAGGTACATAGTTCTACCGACTAGAATAAGTAGGATATCTACCTAAAATTGTAACAAAACTTTCGCGGTACTAGTGCTAGAAGCATCTATCAAATTCAAGAACACATGCAGATTATTCAGCTATTAGGTATGTACCTAGGTACGACAGAAGAAATCAATGCAAATAATGCAACTTATAGGTATACCTACCTCCTAACAACTTATTTATTCAATGTATATTTACATCTTTAAAAAAATCTAATAAAGTACCTACCTACACATAATATAAGCTGGTAGCAAAACTTATGTTAACTGCAACATAAAACTGAAGATGGCATAACAAAGCTCTACGTTGATATATTATTATTATAATTCATAGTATCTATATATTTTGGATATCAACAAAATGGCAGTAAAAATAATTACATAATTTCTAAATTGAATCAGCTGTGATAAAAACAGATAGGTTAATGTGTCATCGCTATTATCAAGCTCAATTTATAACTTAATACAATAGTATGTAAATATCATGTACCTACCTAATTATAGTTAGGTATTTGATTATGAAATGTAAAAACTAGTTTAAGTTTATGATAAAATTACATAGGATCAATGTGTAAATAGAATAAGATAAGTATGTTTTATACCTACCTTCCCCCAAAAGTCGTGTTTTTGTTGTTTCTACGTTTGCTTTTGTATACTTAGGCACATTTTTTAATACCTATAGTGTTGGAGGATAGGATCGACTATGTAATTTTAAGGTAACATTTCTCCATATTTGGAAATAAGACTATGATTACATTCGTTGAGCACGTTTGGAATCCACGACAGTGATTTTAGGGATAAAAGGACAGGTATTTGCTAACAATTCATCAAATTTCCATATGAGGCCTAACACCTAGCCTACAGGACAGCGACGTCTATAACATCTATGAGGTCTTTAAACCAAGGTTTTAGAGTAGAATGCTTTTCCCATAACAACAATTATGATATACCTACCTACCAAATATATTTCAAGATGTAGATAGAATACTATTTTTATGAAATGGAAAGATCAAGACAGATGTAAACAATTATCAGTCGCGTATCAGATTAGACAAATAATTTGACAGGGCGCTACTTTATTCTAAAAGTATTTGTAGAAACGAATTTCGTCTTAATTTGCAAATGAGATTGAATCGTAGAACAAATGCAGATAGGTACCTAGTTGGTACTTATAAATTTTAATTAAAACGGGAAATGCGACCTAGTCATTCAAGTTCTGCAAATGTAAATGTATTCGTAAATTTCTGTTTCAGCAAAGATTATTATTTTAAGTGAGTTCATCTCCTTAACTGATTTTCTGAATCAGTCATTTTATTCTACTAACAAACGTACCTACCAATTGGTAAAAAAAAATCAGAGCCGTACCTATAGTGCAACCAACTTATCTTGTTCAATATCCGATTTTGACAATCGGAACTAAGACGGTGCTTTTTTTAATATCTTTCCGTTGTTAGTTTCTGAGCAATGAGCATTGATGATGACATTCCCGATACTACAGTTTTTTTTTATTGTTTTGTAATTTTTATAGCTATTTTTCTCGGTAAAATTCTCTATGGGAAACGACACACAGAACAGTGAACAGATAAATTGGGAGCACTCCAGTCTCCAGTAAGTTATCAAGCATTCTATTCTATATTATGTCATGTCTATTGTACAGAGTATAGACACAGCTATTTTGTAAATGATTAGTATATAGAGATAGCTATTAAATTTGCCAGGTACACGTAAGTGTAAAAATGTTGTTCTATGTTATCTACGATAAGATTTGATTATTTAGAATGAGTCAAATATTTTAAGATGATAAAATTACCTTCCTAAGCGAGTAAATAACTGTGTCGGTAGGTCTTTCTGATAAAATATTATGTAGAAAAGTCTGATAAAAATGAATGTGTCGAAGGATTCTTCAGAACTGTCATCATGTCATTTACATCATGCACAAATTCAGATTATTAGGCATAAAAACATGAATAATGGATTCTTATTTTTATATAATAACATTCTCGCCTCCTCGCTGCGTTGGTCGAGTAGCTAGCGTACACGCCTAACTACACCAAACAACCGCGAGGCTCAGGTTCGATTTCCGACGGGGGCAGGCATTTGTGTGATGAACATTTAGATGTCTGCATTTCCGGGTCTGGGTGTTTATTAAATTTATTATAGTATCTATTTAAATATTAATATGTATTGGTATCGTTGACTAACACCCATAACACAAGCATATAATTTGCTTATTTTGGGGTTAGGTTCCATTTGTGTAACTTGTCCAGGCATATTTATTTATAAAAACAGACGATTGTGATTTTTAAAACTTGTCATTTTTCTTACTGTGTGCTAATAAGTAATTAAATTTTCAGTTTATAAGAAAATCTACGCTGCCTGTAGACACCTAAAGTATAAAGGGTCTCTGTTTGCAACAAGGATGTCCTGCATTTTACGTATACATATACCCTTCTAGCAGAGTTTAGTAAACATTATAATAATTATGTATACATGTACTGTCTTTGCTTTTAGTAACGATCATTGTATTGGTGACCTATAATTAATTAATTAGGTATGTTTACTTGTAACATGATGTCTGGCAAATAGACTATTGGGCTACTTTCTTCATAGAGGTCCGGGATCAATAACAAATTGTGACGTCACCACGACATATGGTGTTATCTCACTTTCATTATCGTATTATATTTTTTTAATTCTATAACTTGTATACGTCTTTACCTGTAGTTAGCCCATACTTTTTTAATTTGAATCACTAATATAATTTCACATTAAATGAGACAAAAAAACTTTATGAAATATAGCTAAGAATCATCCCGAACACGTCAGCTTTTAACGTAAAACCCGCATCAAAATCAGTCTATCCATTCAAAAGATATGATTTTATATAAAAACACATACAGACCCCGTGTGTATGTGTGTCTATAAACTACTTAAAATGATATTCTCTTAAAGATTGTATGTGTAACCAATAATAGAGATAGCAAAGTTGTGTCTCTATATTTTCTGTTTTGATTTTTTTGTAAATATTTTAGTCATAAAGTCAATAAAATATTGGCAATTGTCATGTCAAAAACGATTAGAGTTATAACCTGTCTAAATATTAAGTAAGAAATAGCAAGTATTTTACGTCAAGCCTTATCGTCAATTACTGCATGAATAATATGATTGTTAACTAGGTACCTATCCAATCAATAATTTCAGCGTGATCATAATGTCCCCAAAACAAACACTAATCACTAAATATTTTATTTTAGTCACTTTGGTCACCAATAGCCATTCCAACCATCAATCCAAAAATCAAAATTTTTGATTTATGTTATTATACTGTTGTGTTATTTTAGTTTGAGTTATTTCCAAGACCCTACTGTCTTGTTACTGTTATTCTGTTATTGTGTTTAAGTATACTGTCCACATAAAATGCAAATTATTCTCTCAAATGTTTTAAATTTATAAAACAATATTGTGATAGGGTAAACTGTCCTATGCCTTGTATCGACCTTTTACACTTTTTTCATCATAACTAAAACAACAGTTATTCTAAAAAGTTATTTTGTATGCGTAATTTTACCTTATATCATTGAGCACAAGTTTATGAATATTGGCCGCAAATCGCAATCGAACTTCTCTATATCTCTTAGGGCCACTTGCACATTCCCGGGTTACATTTGACACTGAGTTAAACTGTCAAATTTATGGTGATTTAACCCGAGTTAGACGTTAACTCAATGTTAAAGATTTAAACCAGGAACGTGCAAGTGGCCCTTAAGTGACAAATTGTTTCTAGTCCTGTGCGAATAAGTTAAATTTGGCAGTATTTCGTGCTCAAATTCAGAAAATCTACAGACGGAAGCAAGATTTTAGGCAAGGAAAAACTGTTTTAATTGCTTTTAAGGTTTTTATATCGTTTGAGTATTAAGTTTGCTTTAATTAAATGTGTTAAAATTAATGTTTATGTATTCATTTTATGAAATATTTGCCGGGCCGGGGTTATGAATAGCATATTACAAAAAAACCCAAATTCGGTCAGGTGGTCGAAACTTAGGAGAAACATGGTTGTAGTCGATTCCAAATTCCGGACGCTTTAAGTTGACATTTAACATCTGTGGCTGATAAAAGATATGACTCATTCCTTATTTTGACCATAGTGACCTATGATAAAAGAAGGTACAGTTTTTTCGCATTATTCGAAATTTTCAATAAAATGACAAAGGTTTTAATGATCTCATTACAAATTAAACTGCCTTATTACTTAACAAGACCATATTAATTCGTCAACTTTCAATTTAATATTTTTTCCAATCTGTTCAATTCTATTGCGTTCACTTAAATGACGTTAAATGTTATTTTTATTTTATAGGTAAAAAAACATGTACAAAACATACTTAAACCATGCCAAATTGACATTCAAAGTTAAAGAAAAATGACAAGAACAATCAAAACAAGGAAAATAAAAACGAATTACCTACCTAAATACGTTACAAGTAAAATTAATGACGCAATGAATTCCTATTGCCTCAGTGGTCTAGCGGTTCAGTTGTTGGACTTGACTGCATGAGGTCCCGGGTTCGAATCCCGGGTCGGGCAACAAAAAGAAAATTGGGTTTTTCCAATTTTCTAATAAAAAAAGTGTGGCTCGGGATTGGAAATGTGCCCGGTTGGCGATAGGCTTGCCACCTATCACATTGTGGGACTTAGTATCTTCGGCTAGTCGTGGGTGTCCTGGTTGTGCCTCTGCCTACCCCTTCGGGGATATGGGCGTGAAGATACCTTTATCTTTATGAATTCTTATAAGCATGAAACTATGATTATATTGTATAGTGAAGAAGTAAATAAAGATGACCGTTAAGTCATATTGTAATCCGATGTTGAAACATTATTTTTTGTAGGTGAAAAAAAAAACGTTTTTATAATTTGAGCAGCTGAGCGTTTCATTTAGTAGTCCCTGCTTAGCGTAATTTGGTAAAATAGAGGACGACATTACGGTTTGTCCGGCCGATATAAAAATAATTAGTCAAGTTTCTGAATAAAAATTAATAGAAAATAAAATATGAACGAATCATATAAACAGATTTAAAATATAGAACTCCAAATCAATGCAGAATTTATATTAAAATCAAATAATATTAAAAATAAAAGGATTTTTTGGTTGAAAAATGTTGACATGGACGATATTTAGCAGTTTTACCCTACTCCTGGTGTGGTCGGCAACGCATCTGTGATACTCCTGGTATTGCGGATGTCCGTGGGTGGCGGTGATCACTTTCCGTCAGGTGCCCCACTTGCTCCTAACTTGCCTCTTCTTGTATAAAAAAATAAACAAATAAAAGATATGTTAACATCAAGCAAATTCTTATCTGCCTACCAATAGCGAAATCTAAATTTTTTTAAGTGTTCGTTAATATGCGATTTAGGTATCGGTAGGTATCTGAGAGGGCAAAAGTTATTCCTACTAATATTATAAATGCGAAAGTAACGCTGTCTGTCTGTCTGTTACGCTTTCACGCCTAAACCAGTGAACCGATTTTGATGAAATTTGGTACAGAGATAGAATAGACCCTGAGACACTACATAGGCTACTTTCTATCGCAAAAATGGGGGAGAATGGGTAAAAAGAGGGGATGACTGCTCATATGTAAATTCGTCATTTTAAAAGCTGTAACAGTGAAACTTTGTATTTAGACACTTCATGATAAACGAAAGAACA
>NJDD01000614.1:98970-143967 GCA_002245505.1 Calephelis nemesis
TAAGTTACTAAGAGGTTGCAGAACCCAAAATATTTTTTTGAGTTTTTTGCTTTTGCTTGTAAGTACGGTATACAGGTAGAGATCATTAGAGATCTAAAGAGAGAGAGAGAGGGAGAGAGGTGAAATAACTCTCCCCACTACTTAATTAAGGAGTTTAAATAGATGTGTTAGTGCGAAAATTAATAACGACGTCCTATCTGAGAGTGTAGTTTTCTTTGACATTGCAATCTCCATTCGTACAAGTCGGTCACCATTTTTCATATCGGCATCCACAATGCCCTTTGTTTAAATAAATATCGTGTAGTGTGCAACACGACGTCTGCTCTGACCAATTTTTAAACTAAGTAGTTGAACAACAAATCGAAGAAATTCCTTGAAATGTAACAGGTACCTTACTGAATGTCCGATTTCATAAAAAAATATGTGTGTACATAACTTGCATACCTGGGGGCACGGGAGTGTAGAGCAAAGTTTCTAACTCTACAAACCTTAACTTCGTAAACTTTACGTTCTTGTCAAATTGTATGTGGCAGTTCCGTTTCGTTACTATCACAAGTATTGAACGTCAGAAAAGTAAATAACTACAAATACAATACAATACAATAATTCTTTATTGTGTACCAAATACAAATAAATCACAAATACATTAAAATAACTTACACTAAGAAGATACACAAAGGCGGCCTTATCGCCAAGGCAGCAATCTCTTCCAGGCAACCCTAAAGTATGGAACAAGATTTAGCGAGATAATGTTTAATGGTGCTCTTAAAAATATAAAAATGCATCTAATACTAGACGTCACAAATTGATCTAAAAGCAGAAGCTTGTTTTAATTATTAGTATTTAAGACAAACAAGAAAAGTCAAATGCAAACTACATTACATTGAATGCAGAAAGTTACCCTTTAATATATTTTTGAAAATATGAATATTTGGAGCTCTACTGATATGTACGGAGAGAAAATTCCAAAGCCTCGCTGCTTCCGAATTGAAAGAAGAAGAGTGTTTCGAGAGGGAACTTGGGGAGGGATGAGGAATAATGACATTATTTAATCTAACAGGGGGTACAGTAGATCAATTTATCCTATTTATAAGTCCAGGGCTACCAATAATAATGACCTAAGTCTTGATTGGATTAAGTTTAAGACCGAAAAATTTACTCCACTTTTCGATACTGACCAGATCACTATTAATAAGGGTAATGGCGTTGTGAAGTTCTGAGAAACGAGAGATCATTTGCATAAAGGTGGAAAAGAGCGGATAAGGACTAAGTTACAGAATTAATGAAAGATGAAAATAAGAGAGGGGACAAAGTCCACCCTGAGGCACACCGCTAGTGAGAATGGACCACGACGACATAGCTTCGCCCGCTTGAATAAATTGCCTCCGTTTCTGTAGATAACTGCGAAACCAGTACACAGAAGCAGGAGATAAATTGAAACTTTCCAATACCGCCAATAGCACGTTGTGATCCACAGAGTTGAAGGCATTACTAAAGTCAAGTAAAGCTAACACTGTTAGCATCTTGTAGTCCATAGCGAATAGAAAAGAATAGAATAGAATATATTTTTATTCAAAATGAGTACACTTGTACATTTTTTGAACGTCTTAAATTTAATATTTGCTACATTAAAAAAAAACTATATTATCAAAAATAATAATTCCACAATCATAAAATGTCATAATTTAAATTTCAGTGTCAAAAGCTATTTCATTATTTCAGCGAAACGAATGTCATCCGTAATCTTTACCAGAGCAGTAGTCGTGCTGTACCCTGGGCGGAAACCGGACTGAAGATCATTAATACATTTTGGGAGTTAAGGAAGGAAGAAAATTGATGGTGAACTAACCGTTCCAAAACCTTAGACAGGAATGGTAGAATAGAAATTGGTCGATAGTCAGATGGAACAACAGGATTTGATTTCTTAGGAAGCGGAATAATTTTCCTGTTTTTCCAGGACGTGGGAAAAGCTTCAGTGGTGATTGATTGGTTTAGAGTATGAGTTAGAATTGGACAAATAATATCAAGGAAGGAATAGTCATATTCCGAACAATCTCATCACAACCGACGGCATTAGAGGATATAGATAAAATGTTTTTTTGACATAATTCTCAGAAAACTCCTCAAAAGAGAAGGGTACAGAGCTCAGTCTAGGTAGGGATGCAAGATATTTCAGAGTATGAGACTTAGTACCATAATCAAATGCAATAGCTGGGGAAGAAAATAATTGGTTAAGATGATTGACATTGGTATTTTTAGAAATATTGGAAACTGCCTTACCCACTCCCACGCTTCTTAAGAACTTCCACACCTTAGAGGCATCACCGTTCTCAACCGACTTGTGAACATAGCGCCTTTGAGCATCTCGGCATAAGGTGTTGCAACGGTGACAGTAGCTAAACAACCAATCCGTATATTTGGCTAAAAGGTGTAAAGTTTATGAAGTTAAGGTTTGTTGCAGAGCGCGTAGAGTTAGAAGCTTGGCTCTACGTGACATCTTATAATTTTTGATAGTGCGAGCCACATTAATTTGTCTTGGCAAATCTATAATATAAAAATGAATTGATAAATGTGTTGGTAAGCGCATAACTTCCGAACGATTGCACCGATTTGGCTAATTCCTTTATTGTTTTGTTAGTTATTGTCAGAAGAAGGTTCTTATGAAGAGAGAAACCGCGAAAATTACAAGGAAATGGGAAAAATAATAGTTTATTTTTACCATACAAACTCAACGGGTGGAACGAAGTTCACCGGGACAGCTAGTTATATATGAAAATGTCTTAATTGGATTGTAAATATTCTACTCGTTTCGTTAATGCGATGGAGGGGTGCCTCATTGCAGATTAGACGATCTCTACACGCCATTAATATTTTTCTTTCTAGCTGTTGCCCGCGATTTTGTACACGCGTTGTGTTTAGATCTGCGAACGAAAGGCTTTCCTGGAGTAAAAAAAACAGTAGCAGTCGTGGGACTGCCGATAGAAGTGAAAACGGAACTATTAAGTTGAGAGTAATTAAAACTATATGCAAAATTATATGAATTTTTTTATGTTTTATTTATTAGTTACATATGATGGGTTAAACAAATCAAGAACAAAATATAAATACAAAGTGGTTGAAAAAATAATTAATATACAATTATCTTGTCAGTCAGAAATAGTCGATGTATTAGTGTATACGTGTACACAGGCTACTGCGCGTGCGCTAGTCTGGCTCTCCATAGCTATAGATATACTATTATATTTAGCATGTCGGTGACGCGAACCGAGGATTTTACCCTCTACCAAAACGCTCAACGCGCCTAAAGAAGTTTTCACTTCAAAATATTCCATGTTGACCCGGGCTTTAAGGGCACAAAAATTAGTAAAAATCTGTTCTGTAGCTTTTGCGTAAAATATAAACAGATAAAGTGACAAATAATATAATAACACAACGTTTTGTGTTATGTGTCCTGTATTGTATAATCTGAAGCCAAATTTACAAATGTTTCATGTACAGGTGTATAATTAATATTATATTATTATTTTATTTTAAAGTACCTACAGTTAGTATTCAAACTTTACGTCCTGACACTTCAAAACTATTTATATGTATAGAAATAAGGCGCTTATTTATAATTAGGCCTACTTTTCACAATGTAACCCACCTGTGTTTTCTTACACGAGTTTGGTGGCACAGGTCAAGGGCAAACACATTAAATTCAAATGTCCAAAATAACCTCTGGCTTTTGCAGTCGTTGACCTGCTTGAGTGATGCAGCGAACACCTCTAATGTACGAAAACATCCAAATTATTCTAGGGGTCATCTCGAACGTCGGATTCAAGGCGAACATTCATTTGATGTTATGCACAAAATTCGTACACATTGAGACGTACATTGGGCATAGCGTTGCCAGGCGTCCGGATAAAGCCGGACAAAGTCAGGCTTTTTGGTTGCATGTCCGGCCAAGTTAGAGCGTGTCCGGCCTGTCCGGCTTTCATGAAAGACTAAACGCCGAGCGCGGCCAAGCACAGGCGACGAGAGTCGAATCTCGCGTCTGTCTAGAATTTAACAAGATTTATGATAATAAAAAAGCTTGGTTGGTTGCTTGTATGTAATACATACTTTTTGTTGTTGTTGTACCTTAAGCTGAGACAAAATCCTCAATAATGTGGGGTGTCCAGCCACACTGGCTGGACTGTCCGGCTTTTAGGTTTAACGACCTGGCAACCCTATGGGCATTTCACCGACAGAACTCTAATCGAAGCAGCATTTCGTACAAAAATTAGGTTGACCATCACTTTGCATTGGATAGGAAAAAGACAAATCCATTGAGTTTCTGTCAATGTTTTTTCAGTATGTAGCAGATACGACAGCACGAAAGAACGATTAAGATTCGTTGGTAGTTATTTATGTGATAATACAAAAAACATACGGTTCCCTTGATGGTTAAAAGACATCCCTAACTTATAGACGTCCTAGATAAACCTAGTAGCTGCATCGTTGTCCGGTGGTTAGTGTGTAAGGCCTAACGTGCAACTCTATCGGTTGGTATGGTATGACGATCCTATTCCGATCTTCTCAGTGTGTGGCCGCGTTCCCATCCGGTGGTAGTTTTTAGTATTATATAGACTCGTCACAAGTGCCTCTTGTAAGGTGAATGTGAATAAAAATATCCTTTTATCAAAGTCTTTTAAAAACCGAAGATATATTTAATTGAAATTGATAAACTTATTAAGAATGAGGAGAATACTTGACTATCTAATTCTTAGTCATTGTTTTCTTTCTTCAAAGTTGAAAAAATTCCGTGTAGGAAAGGCTAAACAAAATAATGTTTTTTTATGTTATGTCATGTTATGTTATTGGAAGAAACAAGCAGACGGATTTCCTGATGGTAAGAAATTCACGCCGCCTAGAGACACCAGAGGTGGTAATGGTGCGTTGCCAACCTAAAGCCGGGATGTTAGACCTCGAGCAAAAGTAAGTTTACCGGCTTTCTTATCCTCGGAACCGGAACACGTCAACAGCAAGAGCTGACATTTTGGCGACAGGAATAGATAAGGCGGTGGTACCAATCCGGGCGAGTCGCTGCGAGACTCTACCACCTAGTCAGATGCCACGGTGTTAGTGACGGTAAGCCTATGCTGGCCTTTTACAAGCTGCCTGTCAGGAAGACAGATGATATATTCTAGAAAGGAGCCCGGATCGTCACGGTGTCATTAGTGTAAATATTTCCTCACAAACAAAACAGCGGAAGAACATTAGTTCACTGGCCTCAGTCGAAGATTTTACTTTGGCCGAAAAACAAACTCACTTCATCATTTTATCTCTAGTGATTATGATAAAACTAAACAATATCAGCAGATAGAGCATATTAGCGTAGTGAAAACGTGACTTTGGTACCTATATATCTTCTGATATACCGTATCAACATTAAATATCACTACATAGTATAAAATGAAGTCGCTTTTCGCTGTCTGTCCGTGTATGTTATATCTTAAAAACTACGCAATAGGTTTTGGTGGATCTTTGTGGTCTAGCGGTCCGGTGTAGGACTTGACTGCTTAAGGTCCCGGGTTAGATACCTGGGTCGGCCAAGTAAAAAAATTAGAAAATGTGTATTTTCAATTTTCTAATAAAATAGCTTTTGCTTAGGATTGGATATGAGCCCGGTTGGCGATACTCTTGCCACATTTCACATTGTAAGACTTCGTGTCTGCGGCTAGTCGTGAGTGCCCTGGTTGTGTCTCTGCCTAATCCTTCGGGGATATGGGCGTGAATATATATTTTTTTTATTTTGATGTATTTTTTTACAATAGATCGAATCGAATTTTATATAGGAATAGAGTTTGTCCACCCGTGCGACACTGGGATGTGCTGCTAGTATAATTATAAAAATCAATATTTTATATTCAAAACCCCCCGACAAAACTTATCCCATATATAAAATGTAATGTGTTATAATGTGTAAGTGTGTATTTTTTCTGTAAATTTTGGTGCATAATAAAGTGTATTAATGAATTAATTAATTCATTCATTCATTCAAAATGTAGTTAAGCAAATCATCTTGATCACGTCAGCTTTCAAACAAAATTCTACAACAAATCTGGCTACAGCGTTACAGAGTTATGATGCCACTGAGGCACACATACACACGCTCACCTTAAAACGATTACCTTTTTCAGTTTGCCGGTTAAGGTAGTTTTGGCACAGGACTTTTTTTTAACCGACGCAGACGTTAAAACGAAGGAGTCCGCTAAAGTTTTTTTTTTCGAAATTCGTAGAATTTGTCAGTTAATGTGGAAAGACTTTACTAAAATAAATAAACAAATATCTCTGGACAAGTTACACAAATTGAATCTAACCCCAAATAAGCATTTTATATGCTTGTGTTATGAGTGTTAGTCAACGATACCAATACATAGAAGTACTTATATAGATACAAGAATAAATTTAATAAACACCCAGACCCTGAAATGCAGACATCTAAATGTTCATCACACAAATGCCTGCCCCCATCGGGCATCGAACCCGAGCCTCGCGGTAGGTCAGCGTAGTTATTCGTGTATGCTAGCCAGTCAACCAACGAGGCGGTCAAAATATGTACTTGTTTTTTTTTTTATAAAATCGGAAGACAAACAAGCAGACGGATTTCCTGGTGGTAAGAAATTCACGCCGCCTAGAGACATCGAAGGTGGCAATGGTGCGTTGCCAAACTAAGGCCGGGATGTTAGGCCTCAAGCAAAAGTACCGTTACCGCCTGCCTTATCCTTCGAACCCGAGCACTGACATTGTGGCGGCAGGAATAGGTAAGTAGTGGTACCAATCCAGGCGAGTCGCTGCGAGACTCTACCACCTAGTCAGATGTGACGGTGCTAGTGACGGGAAGCCTATGCTCGCCTTTTACGAGCTACCTGGCACAGGAAGCCAGATCTATTGTGCAAAGGAGCCCGGACCAAGACCGGGAAAATTATGTAGTTCTCTCACAGGAATAAGTAGGTATAGATATACCTACGTATGAAGTGATCTATGTCATTCTTTTTTTTTATGTTATAGGAAGGCAAACAAGCAGACGGATTTCCTGATGGTAAGAAACTCACGCCGCCTAGAGACACCAAAGATGGTAATAGTGCGTTGCCAACCTTAGGTCAGGATGTTAGGCCTCGAGTAAAAGTAAGTTTACCGGCTACCTTACCCTCCGAACCGGAACAAGTCATGACGTTACGGCGGCAATAATAGGTAAGGCGGTGGTACCAATCCGGGCGAGTCGCTGCGAAACTCTACCACCTAGTCAGATGTCACGGTGTTAGTGACGGTAAGCCTATGCTCGCCTTTTACGAGCTGCTACAGCAGAGATTCCCTAACTTTTATGATCTAACGCCCAATTTGAAAATTGAATAGAATAAGGATGGCCGCTGATTCACAGTTTTCAATTTACAGTATTGTTTGTTTCGTAAACTTTGCAGTTCTTCTAAAGAACATCATAGAGGAAAGGCGTTTTAAGTTTGATTAGTTTGTGTGTGTATGTGTGTTTGTCTGTGGCAGCGTATCTCCCAAACAACTGTAATGCGTTGTTTTAACTCCGAAATGGGCGTAAACATACTTACAGAAAGCGTAAGTCCGTTTGTGTGTGGCAATAACTTTTAAACAGTTGAACAGATTTGGATGCGGATAATTTTCTTTGTAAGCTGACCTAATCGAGATGATTCTTGACTACGTTACACACAAGTTTGGTCTGGCACACATCACACATACATCTTAAGATTATTTATTGTCTACCATCTAATCGACACTTGCTCTATGATGCTGGAGTGACTACACATTAAGAATCATGGGCTCCTGCATTATTATGGCAATTTCATAGCTCTTACTACTAGAATTATACACATATATATATAATATAATTAGTTTCATATAATATATTTCCAGTGATTAAGACCTATATTCTCATCGGGACTCGAATTCAAGCCAGGTTTAAGTAACACTTATGAGATTTGTTACTTTAAAATTTTCTGTCAAGAGACAGTTTTAAATTATTGATTTGAGTTTGAGTTGCGCCTTGAAATAAATCTCTGTCTCTCAAGTTATTAATTCATCAGTTGCACCATTTTAAAACAAAATGCGCATAAAATCATTTTAAATGGAATCGACACTGGAACATCGTGGAAAGCTACCGACTGTATATTTTTGAAATTTAAATCTAACTCGACGTGAATATCGATCGACTTGGGTGCCGCTTTAATGTCTAAGATCATTGAGTGTGATGATAAGAGTGTGTATAATGTTATATTTTAACACGATTTTATTAGCCCTTTTTGTATTTACGTATCTATGTAACAAAACCTCAATCAATCGTAAGACGGCGCAGGGCACTTGCGCGAATAAGACGGCGCCGGATGCTTGTACGAATGTTCGTGTTGTCATGTTTGTGTACGATATTGCGATAAATGAATATTGTATTCTACCACATAAATGATAGCACTTTCATACTAATAATTAAAGCAATTCGTGCAAAATTATTTCCTAACTATTCCAAAACATCAAATATGCACAACGTTAATATTCAAGTTTTTACCTCTGCTGGCACACCCGGAGTGCAACCCGTCGTTTTTTTTATCCACTCTAAAAGATCGGATTGAATTGAAACCTCAAACACTTCTTTAGGGCCGACGACAACACAGTTATATAAATTGTCAGGTTATCATGATTAGAATCTTCAGAATGCGGCGCCAACCCAAAAGTTTTGAATTTTCAGACCTTCCGTTCGGTGCGCTATGTAATGGCAAAAGATCCCCAGAAACCATATACCAAAAATATTTGGTCCCTTTTAAATTTTATACAAAAAGTCCGCAACAGCATATCTTTCTAGGTTGACTTACTATTTATGGTAATTAGTACAGGTTTAAAATAATGCATTAAATGGTGTAATTACTTCACAACTCCCCAACGCTTTTCACGGTATTTAGTGGTTTTTTCTTATGGAGTGATTTTTTTATTTGTACCTTTGGAAAGTTATACAACTTGCACATTTGAAATACTTCAACGTTGCCAGTATCGTTATAGTTTCGGTGGAGTCTAAAAACTTAAATATTGAATTGAAATATAATTAAATGTCAGGTTAAAGGATCCAAAGTTTTACATAAGTGGCCATATATTTATTAGGCTTCTTGCGAGAAGAATATTCGCACATAATTCTTGTATGTAAGCATTTTTTCATTATCTATGTTGGGTAGGATACCTGCTGCAAAATCTTACTCTACAGTCCGGACCACGCGCTTACTGTATCAGCGGACTAGCATCGCCTTTTATAGATGACCAAAGTTGATCTATTTGTTTAAAACGTAAAAGATTTTTAATATTGATATGACAATAACTTACGTAATAAATTAAGACAAAAGTTACTTTAAGCAGGGACTAAATGAATTAATCGTCTTGGTATTACATGAATCTCACAACTTTTTACGTTAGAAAAGATGCCATCAAAAACATCCTGTTAAAAAACCAAGTCATGCCTTATTTTTTTAACAGGATGTTTTTGATGCATTGTTTTTTCATATCCCTAAGTGATAAATTACAAAAAACACATTAATAAATAGCCGTACAACATCTGCCGGGTCAACTTATATAAGTATAATTTGCTTACTTTGGAGTTAAATACAAGTGTATTATATAGAATTTATACAGGGATTTATAATATCCAGGAATAGTTTGTGGATGGCATCCAGAAGCGCGTATTTCTCTCCATCAGAATTTCCATCTTGTTTACCTTCCAATACTGTAAAATCCGACATTTCCCTGAACTTTACGTAAAACAAGAAAATTAAACTCAATCCTGAAATATATACACCTTGTATATCGAGATCATTAAGATAATATTTATACAAGGACATATAAATAAACTTTCCCATTTAAAATCGAAGCGTACTCATCTTTGATTGTTAGTGTTCGGTCACGTTTTAAGTACTTTGCTCCTCAGTTACTTACTATTCAGTACATTGTTAGTGCTACCATATGCATTTATACAGAAACTGATTTATTCAAATGCATCATACTTAAGACGTAGGGTGACCACCAAATCAGGATACAGGATACACATTTCTCAAGAGTATGTATATTTTTCATGTATCTCATTAATTTGGCGTTTCTATATCACAATGGTTATTATTGTTCAGATTATCAAACAGATTATTACAGGGCTGGGGGCTGATTATGTATCTCAGTGGCCAACTCAAAATAGAAAAGTGTCCATCAAATAGCTGTCAAATGACGTGTTTTATATTTGCTATCTCCAGTGACCAACAGAAATACAAGAGAGATAGCAAACACAAATGACGTCATTTGAAAGCTATTAGATGTACACTTTTCTATTTTGAGTTGGCTACTGAGATACGTAATCAGCTCCCTGGTCCTAGCTTGTGTTTAGAGGAGAACGAGGTTGTTTGTTCTAGCGACCTATAGTCGTTTTATCTATTTTGCATAAATTATATTTTTGGATTGGATTTTGATTTTGAATTGCTATCTGATGCTAAGAGCGTCTGCACCTCTTGTTTTATTCCATGGGTCGACCCGACCATTCGGTGCGAAATTATTAGTTGTCGGTCATCTAAGGCAACGACACAGACTCCTTGTGGAATGTTGTAATTAAAAAAAATTAAAAGTTTTTTAGATTTCTTTCTATGTTGTTTATTATTAGTGAATTTAAATGAAACCTGATTTAAGATGTAGAGTCCAGACTCGAGATGTTTGTTTTTCCTTCTATTAATAGTTGTTTCCTTGTTTTCCACAAATGTTTTTTTCCTCCATCGGGCTTTTTTGTTCATTACAATATTCACTCATGTCATCTTAGGATGAAAAGTTCTAGATTTTTAAATCGCTCTAGATGATTGACCTTCATGTCACAGTGTAGTCATGTGATTTGTAATCCGCCTTTTCTATTTATCTGAGCAAATTTATTTTTTTAATGTTAATCTAATCTAATTTGTTGCTTACTTTGCAATTTTTACAACTTCACCGGGCTTTACGATAAGAAAACGAGAATATTAGAGGTTTACTTACTCTCTGGCATGATTATGTGAGCATGTCTTGGCAGGTAACGACAAACAAACTTAGGTCGTCTTAAATGCTAACACACTATGGCTAACCTAGTGCTGGTGGTGTTTACAATCCATGACCCGCTTATCCTACCCATGTTGTTGCCCCATCACCGTTGTTTCTATTAAGGCTTATTTGTTTGATGTTCTAGAACATTCTTAGCTGTTTCTTTGTTGTAACTCCCTCTGCTTTGATAACATATGCTGTTTTTTCGGAGTAAAAAAGTCTTTAGCCATGTGTGGATAACTTTAGTAAGAATGAGTTTGGTTCTTGCGTCATCAACAAGCTATAATCTATGTAGCACGGTGTTGACACATAAAATTGTTGCAGTGAAAAAAAAGACTAGAAAAAGAGAAGTCCCGGCAGAAGTGAAAACTTGAATAATAACGTTGTGCATTTTGATATTTTGGAATGGTTAGGAATAATTTTGAACAAATTGCTTTATTTATCAGTATGAAAGTACTATCATTTATGCAGAAACATTATTTTCATATGAATAACCTGCGTTTGGCTTGCCAAAAACTCGCTAAAGTAAGACCCCGTGACGGCTAGGAGCGTCTTCATATTATTTGTACATCGAACATTGCTCGTCTACACATAAAGCTTATTTTCAAGTTGGAACAAATAGAGCAATGTCTGTTGATATTATACGTATCTAGGGTTGCCACCCGTACTTTATAACAAAGTATTGTACTTTATTTCAGGTAATTGTACTCTATACTTTATGAGAAAAATAAAGTACGGGAAAATACTTTATTTTGAATGATTCAGTTTATTTTTGGATGTCGTAAAGTTTAATCGTATTTTTTGTTAACCGAAATTTATTATAGATATTTAACGTATCTGCATTGATTGCTGAAAACACCCATGCGAACTTTGGTGTAAATCATTCTTAATTTACAGATTTGAAATATTTGATACCTGATTTGTTGAAAAGAAATTGTCATGCACATTTTATCACACGACATAGAAAATGTGATTTGAAAAATGTATGCTCATTTTTCACTATCTACTGTAAAAAAAGAGAACTCCAGAATTATTTATCAGAGATAATTGTATTATTCTTTGCCTCTTCTTGTACACTAGTAGAATAGGCACTTAAATAAATAAGATAAAAGTGCACTTTATTCTAATTCACTGTACTTTTTTTCTTACCCTTAATAACCAAAGTACTTTTATTGGACAAGAAGAAGGTGGCAACCCTATGCGTATCTGCTACCTGTGAGAAATTAGAATGTCATGGTTGGTATGTTGCGGCGTATTATCCATTGCGCATCCTATACTCTTCGGAAATATCTAAGTAATACAAAAACAGCAATGAATCTACGTTTTATTTTAGATTTCGCAAAGTCTCATTCGCGCATTCGCAGTGCGCCTGTATACCATAATGTATGTTTCTTCCTTCAATCCCATGTGACCAACATGTCACTACAAATATCTCTTACATTCAAGAGATTTTGCAGAAAATTAAAATTCAATTTTCTATCAGAAAACCAATTACACAGCACACGCGACGTAAATTTTACAAATTGTCTTTTCTGTTTGTAGCCAGATCCTGAAGATTCTGACCTTGAAAATTCGAGGTTTTAAACGCGTTCTAATATTCCATATCTACATATATGTATACCTAGATACATATCAATTATTATGTTAATTAGTTAACAAAATCTTCTTTATATAGTATCTAGCGTTCTATTTTGTTCAATCCAGCAAGTTATGTAAACTATTTAATGATATTTAAATTTGCAGATCAGCCATTATTGTACAAATGTCGCAATCCCAAATGTCGCATATATTCAAAATAACCATACTTTAATATCGTAGAGTAAATTAATTTACTTACGGTCCGAGTACATACATATACCTACACTCACACACAGGTACCAATACGCAACACACACGTGTATTTTTTCTGTCGTAATGATTGTAAATTAAAAATTGTTCTAACTTTAATAGTATTGTACTTATAAACTGTACTTCTGCAACACAATGTTGTTTTTAAATAAATTGTGTTTTAACATAAGATTTAAAATAAATGTTTATTTATTTAAAATCAAAAACATTAAGATAAAATAATGCAATAACACCCAAAAAACCTACATGGGAACATTAACCTACATGTGAAGTAGCTAAGAACCATCTCGATCACATCAGCATTCAAACGTACACTGCACCGCCGCCATATTAGCCATTTAAAAAAAAACATTCAAAAAAAAAAGGATTGTGTGGTTTTATGAAACCACGGTAAAAGTGTAACTGGATCTATAACTATAAACTATAGACGCCGCCATGGAACATCAAATGTGTTGGAACTGGTACCACCATGCGTAAAATTAAAATACATACATATTTATCGTAATGCCAAATCCCTTACGGGGTAGGCAGAGAGTAAGTATCGAGTGCCAGACCTGACGATCCTGACAAACCTGACAAAATTAAAATAAGACTAATAAAGAAACACATTTCGTAGTAACCAACTTTTTTACAAGAAATTCATACTAGTATTATAAATGCGAAACTTTGTCTGTCCTTTGCACTTTAACGACTAAACCGTTGAATTAATTTTGATGAAATGTAATATGCCTACATGCTAAGGATCCGAGTTCAAACACACGCTACTTTTTTGTTAAAAAATCAGCCCATAAAAGACAATGTCAGGTGACGAAAGTTTATAAAATCGTAACTGTTCTACGTTGACGAAATTGTGGGCAAAGAGCTAATCAATAATAATTTTCAGGGAAAGAGGTCAGGATCTTGGTCCGATCTATAACAGGCTAAACAAACATCTTAGAAAGATGAGCCTTCCAGACACCCATGACTTGAAGCAGAATCTTCTTCGACGTCTTGCCTTGAAGCAGAATAGACAGCAATGGATGTCTTCCGCGTCTTCCCATCTCTTCTTCCGACAGCACGTAAGCATCTTAAAGCGTACTGAAGAAACCACCAAGATCTGATCTGAATCTCTTGGGATTCGTCTTTTTGATAGTTGTCAGACTTGTCTTATTATTGCCAAAGATTTTATACTATAGTATTGTGGAAGAAATCTAAGCATAACGAAGATTACAATAGATTTTTACATCGCATTGATCTTTGACCTACCTTTACCCTTTGCCGACCTTTTAAGCGCAATAATAAATAATAACACTTAGGTTTAAAAAAAAAATGAATAACAGTTTAGTGCCATAGCGACAAGAACAGGTAAGGTGGTGGACTCGGCAAATCAGTACTCGTATTGCGCTCTACTACAACTTGTTAGTGGCCGGGGTATTAGGCCTAAAACGCAAGTCAACCGGCTACTGTAATCTCTGTATCTGGAACGTGACACTGTCACTGTCAGCAGCAAGAACAGATAAGGTGGTGGACTCGGGCAAATCAGTATTGCGCTCTACTACAACTTGTTAGTGGCCGGGGTATTAGGCCTAAAACGCAAGTCAACCAACCGGCTACTGTACTCTCTGTATCTGGAACGTGACACTGTCACTGTCAGCAGCAAGAACAAGGCAAATCAGTATAGCGTTCTACCACGTCTTGTTGGTATTGACCTATATCACTTATGCTCATCTCTTACGAGCTGCCATCGAGCTAGGGAGATAATCTTCCACATAACGGATTCGTACTAATACGGAAAGACAAGAACAAATGAGAACGGGAAAACTTTCAGCGCTTCTCACCATACTAATTAATGTAGAACCATTTTTCTCACTTTTTCATATCCACCAATATTGTGATTGTGCAGCACTGATTTAGTGTTTCCAATAGTTGTGGGTGTGGCAGTAGTTTTCCCCGTGTTGGTCCTGGCTCCTTAAGAGATTAGACCTTCTTGCCAAGCAGCTTGTAAAAGACGAGCATATGCTTACCGTCACTGACACTGTGACTTCTGACTAGGTGGTAGAGTTTCGCAGCGACTCACCCGGATTGGTACCACCGCCTTACCAGTTCCTGCCGCTAACGTCAGCGCTTGCTGTTCACGAGTTCCGTTTCGGAGGGTAAGGTAGCCGGTAAACACACTTTTGCTGGAGGCCTAACATCCCGGCTTCAGGTTAGCAAGACACCATTGCCACCTTTGGTGTGTTGGGAAACCTGCCCGGGCTTTATCTGCCCAAGATCCTTAAAATCCAAATCCCAAGCCTAAAATTATCATATTTTACCATTATCCAAAACTTAAAAATGATGAATAAAAATAATAATCTATGTAGTACGAGGCTCCTTTATTCGATGTCGACGTGTTTCCGGGTCTGGGTGCTTATTAAATTTATTGTTATTCTAGTATCTATATAAGTATGTCTTTGTATTATTATCGTCGACTAACACCCATAACATAATATGCATATAATTTACTTTATTTGGGGTTAGATCAATTAGTGTCACTCGTCCAGAGATATTTAATTATTAAGATATTCAACAGAACATTATTATTATAGGCTCTGTTGTCTAGCGGTTCAGTTGTTGGACTTGACTGTATTGGGTCCCGGGTTCGAATCCGGGGTCGGGCAACAAAAATAAAAATTGGGTTTTCACAATTTTCAAATAATAAAAATGTTGCTCGGGATTGGATATGTGCCCGGTTGGCGATAGGCTTGCCACCTACACCATGTGGGACTAATTGTCTATGCCTAGTCTTGGGTTCCCTGGTTGTGCCTCTGCCTACCTCTTCGAGGATATGGGCGTGAAGATACTTATTTACTTTTTTATTTAATTATTAAGCTAATCATCAGAAAATTAGAAGGTCGATTTTTGTAAGTTATAATATTTTCTTTTTAAAAGTTAGTAGAAGTTTAATAATTAGCAGGCATGAAGCAGTAGGTAATACATTAAAGTCACGTTTAGAAAAACGTGCAAGATGCTAATTTCATCATTCAAGATACGGTAAGCAAAGAATGAACATATTGTGTACTCGCTGTTTAATAAGTTCTATATACATACTATATCTATATCCATATCGCAAAAAACTATGTCTGTTTTTTTATGATATTGGAAGCAGACGGATTTCCTGGTGGTAACAAATTCCCGCCGCCTAGATACATCAAAAGTGGTAATGGTGCGTTGCCAACCTGAGGCCGGGATGTTAGGGCTCGAGCAAAAGTAAGTTTACCGGCTACCTTACATTCCGAACCGGAACACGTCAACGACAAGCATTGGACGTTGTGGTGGCAGGTATAGGTAAGGCGGTGGTAAAAATCCGGGTGAGTCGCTGCGAAACTCTACCACCTAGTCAGATGTTACGCTGTTAGTGATGTTAAGCCTTTGCTCGCCTTTTACCAGCAACCTGGCAGGACGTAGATGGTTTTAGTGATGGTAAGCCTAAGCTCGCCTTTTACGAGCTACCTGGCGCAGAAAGGCAGATGGTCTATTCTGCGAAGGAGCCCGGACCAACACGGGGGAAATGTTTATTGAAAATATTCCTGAAACATATTCAGCACGGGTGTCCCCTGTTCCTGTCAGCCTTCCAGCATGAGACCTGGTTGATCGGGAAGACAGAAGACAATTCAAAGGAATAAACTAATTTTAATGACTCGGGTTTTAGGGACAATTCTGATTCAAAATGGATGTATGTGTCTAACCAAGGACGTAGGCAGGATTCTGTACGGCAAAGGACAGACAAAAAACTTCTTTAAATCTTGGTCTTTATCGTATCTCACATATTCTCCACACTTTTTTTTAATTTCATATTTTATTTTGTTGGATAATTTTTGTTGTCCACGCTTAACACACTTACCGCGCTAAAACGGTGTGTTCTATGTGATCACTAGTCTAGAGAGTGAGGCAGCTGCCACCTTCAACCCTCCTCAGATGGTCTATCCATCTAGTAGGGGGCGTCCTATGCTGCGTTTGCCAGGCCTAAACTCACCTGTCTACCCAAGATGCCATCGGTTCTTCGCGCTATGTGCCCCGGCCGCTTTCACTTCAGTTTCCTAATTCGCTGGTCGATATCGACGACTTTAGTTCGCCTGCGGATCTAGTCTTTCCTGCTTCGATCAGAGAAATACCAAGCTTCGTACTCTCCATACGTTCATCGTCCTTGAACCTTCTTATGAGGCCCAAAGTGAAGGTCCAAGTCTCTGTTCCTTATATCACTGGTAACACGTATTGGTTATCACCTTTGACAGCACTGAGGCATTTTTGTAAGTTCCCGAACAGTCCAACCCAGTTGGATTCATCGTTAACCACTTTCTCAATGTTGGACCAATCAACCACTTTGATAACGGAGCTTCTAACAGAAAGTAGGGTGAGTACGATATGGACATTTGATATGATTTTCGTCTTGTCCATGTTCATTTTTAGAACCACTTGTTGGGAAACTTAATTATCGACTATAAATGAAATGCTTCATCGTCAGACCAGCTCAGTTGAACAGACATACGTTAGTGTGAACTTTTAGGTCTTACTTACGATCAAAAGTGGAATAAGTACCCATAGGGTGTCTAATATCTATTCCGATGCTTACAAATGAGCTGCAAATGAGGAGAAATAAACACACATACACAAACATACACATACACGTCCAGTGTCCAAACGATAGGGTAGGTAGTAGGTAACTAACCCCCGCAAGACGCTTTTCACCTTGTCTACAATTCTAAAAAGCTGCATAGGTAGGTACCTATGACCTATTTATTAACACAGGATACACGTCATCTGTTTGTTTTTCTTCCGTTTTCATAAAAAAGTCGTTGGTTCTAGAAATGCAATAGCAAGACGCAAATAAACACAAAACTCACAAATATTTTGTAGTTATATAACAGATCACGTGGTCCCCAAACTTTATTATTTACATGTCAACCAGCTATCGTAGTGATTTAATATTCGGCGTAGTTTCTGTTTAAAAGTAAACATGAAAGATTAGGTATAAGTGATATGACTAAACACGTTTGACCTTCGGGCGGGCAAAACAAGCCGAAAGTTATGTAAAACTGATAACAAACAATTAATAGCTTATTGAGTCTGGAAAGTCTACTTACCTAGTTATTACATAACCATGACCTTATCAAAGCCATTGTGATAGTTTTTATTTTATGATTATGATTAATACTATTTGTTTACTGAAAATTCATCAAACAAGCTATGCATAACATACCCAAGGTATTGTAATTAAACGTAGGTATATCTCGAGCGTACATGCACACACACAAGCGCATGAGAAAAGGAAGACAAAAACGGCGAGATTCATGACAAGACCATGGTTTAACGCTGAATGGTTCTCAAAAAAGTGAAAACCATTTAGCGTTAAACCATGGTCTTGTAAAAAAAAGGTTTTGTTCCTTTCTTTATTTTATTAAACTTTATTTAATATACATTAAAGGTATTCTCAAACACGTATAACTTCAGCCGAAATCCCTTGCAGAGCATGCAATACACATACCTATCGAGCTCAGACCAAAAAAATAATTCTTTCTACATGCTACTACTGCACTTTTTTATTAGTCTGAGGTGTCGGGTGCTAAGCTTCCTTATTCCTAGAGACATTAGCTTCTTCTGCATTCATTACTCTTCATACACATACGCCGCCAGTTTCACGGACTCCCTCGAATTATACTCGAGCTATTTGAATTGAAGAATTGTAGAGAAAATAATAGAGGTAGGTTATTGGATCCTTTCTTTTTGCATGACTACTAAATCAGAAAACTACTGGATTATAATTTTTTTTAAAGAATAGAGTCCTATCTAAAATCTAATTCATGTTTCATTACAAAAAGACTTTTAAAGAAGAAGAATTCTGGAGGTAGGATGTTTAACCTGCAAGTACCTATTTCTTATTTTGTCTAATCCCTTAAGCTTCGGAACCTTAAGGTCAACGAGCCAGGCACTTCCTAGCTAATAAGCGAGTGTCGATTTATTTTTCACTATCACCATGGCAAGTGAGTGGCAAAGGTTTTGCTATGAATATCTTTTATTACATATCAGTTTAAATGAGTAATACCCAGCTTAGGGTGTTTACCGATTACATCACGTTTCTAATGTACTTACGCGATCGAAATTATTGTAAAGCTGTTTTATATTTGAGTAGCAACTTTTATACATGCGTCCATTATCAGACTTCATACAGGTACCTATGTATACTCAAGTCTCAACACTGGCCTGCTAAGACTTCTTGTTTGTTTGTTATGTTCTGATTTTTTATTTCATAATTCATTAATAAGTTTCATTACGTAATGTATTGAAATTGAAAACAAAAGCACAGAATAAATAATAGTTCCAACGTACAGAAGGCGCACTATGTAACAAAGCGAAACTTAAGATAAAAAAGTTACAATACTGACAGTCTATAGTAAAATAAAACTTAAAAAATCTGTCAATATTAATATAAAGGCGAGGCGAGAGATTTTGAGTGGCAACGATTTATGAATGGTTGTCAACTTGTAAAAAAAAGTAACAAGTTAATCTTTCCCATTTTTTCGGTTCCAATTATTATAACCTTTTTTTGGACAGAGATATCGAAAGAGATATCTCTCTTACGATTCTTATGTAGATAATTAAACCATAAAAGAGTTACATATTAGAGATATTTAAAACAATAAATCTGTTCGTTAGAGATGTTTAAAACTCAGACTTTCAATAACGAAATGACAGAATCCAAGTCATGATATATCAGAATTGTTCAAAAATATATATCTTCAGTCGAAATAAAATAAAAATAAAAAGCCATGGACTAAGGCTAGTATACAGTTCTTTATTACATAAAACGTATGATCCATTGACCTTGCCAGAGAAAAATACAATTTTTATATTCAAAACGTCAGATCGAATATTTATAAGCGTCCACAAGTTCAACCACATACCGGCCAATAATACACAGATTATGTAATTATAAAAATAAACAGTACAAAACTAACAGTAACAGCCGACACGAGAGATAAGATGTAATGCGCACCAACGCCTATTTTGGGACATGAACAGCATGAGATAAGGGGGGAAACTGGGTTAGAACATAATTACCGGCATTGTTGAGTAGACAAAGCGACGACTACAGACTGCTGTAGTAGTTTAAAACTGCATAAAACAGTAAAGTGCAATAACTGCAATAAAAACCTCGTTGGTCGAGTGGCTAGCGATCTAACTACACCGATCAAACACGAGGCTCGAGTTCGATTCCCGATGGGGGCAGGCATTTGTGTGATGAACATTTAGATGTCTGCATTTTCGGGTTACGTGATGACTAAGGGCAATGGAGATTTAGATATATTGAATTGAATTTTGAATTGAATTCTTGAAGGTTCCTAAGTCGTAATTGGTTGGGAATACCACCCTTGGTAACTGATTCCACAAAGGTGGTATGCGGGGTAAGAAATGTCTTTCGAATCGCATAGTTGTAGATCGCTACGCAACAAGATGGAAAACAACAAGGTGGAAATGGAATTAAACCAAACGTCAAGTTGACGTAAGTCGTTCAAACAAACAAAAAAAGAAAAGTAGTAAAGCATTTTCTCGCCCACATCAACGCAAATGTAGACAGAGATACAGCCACACAATTAGAAGGTACTTAAGGCAATGTTGTTGATGGCTCAATTATTGCCAACCGGGCAATCAAAAACACGTAAGTATAAGGTCCGCTACACACATTCGTGATTCCTTTACGGAAACCGGATTCGAGAGTTCGAAACAAAATTTTCACACAAATTAACGCTTTTCAATTTGGAAACCAAAGCTCAGTTGAAAAGTTATAGTAGTAGTGAGAGTTGATATAAGAAAAAAGTAGCAATTTATTTAATTTTGAGATCTGTAATAGTAAGTATTTTACTATCTATTTGATATTTTCCATCGTCGGCACTTGGTAAAACTTCCAAATATTCATATTTGGAATATTCATTCTGATGATGCTGTATAAGCGAAACCGGTAGGCTATTAATTACAAAGTAATAAATTATAAGTGTTAAGTAAAACAGTACAAGTGTTTCTTTCTTTAAAAACATGAATATTTTACTATCATTTTTCATGAAAGAAAACAAGAAAACATCAAAGGCGGTAATGGTGAGTTGCCAACCTGAGGCCGGGATGTTAGGTCTTTAATGCAAAAGTAAGTTTGAACGTGTGACAAGTTGCTGCGAAACTCTACCACCTAGTCAGAAGACACGGTGCCAGCGACAGTTAGCCTATGCTCGCAATTTTCGAGCTGCCTGGCAGGAATGCAGATGGACTATTCTGCAAAGAAGCTCGTACTAACACGGGGGAAGGGGATTTACTAAAACTGTGGCTAAATTTCGTGTTTCAATTTAAAATGTCGCTAGGTATGACCATTTAGGGCTAATTTGGCAACACTGCTGCTATACCGTGCGGAATTTTCGAATTGTGTGGCAACATAAAAATCTCGAAACGAAAAAATTCCGTAAAAAAAATTCTGGTCGTGGCGGTTTTTTTGAATTGTATGGCCATTGGCTGCGTTGGGAATTTCGAAATGGGATTCCATAAAAGGAATTTTAAACGTATGTTGCTGGCCTAAGTAAAGTTAAATATTAAGTATCTTAAACCATTTGTTGGGTTTTATTCTTACATTTCTGTTACTTCTTCAATTTAATAATATGCTCTCGAAGTTGCTTTAGGATAGGGTAGCTCCTATACTTGAACAATAAGCATCTTATGGTACCGGCCACAGGACAGCGACGCACCTGTAACCTCTATGTTGTCTATAGCACACTGTTATCTCTTACCATAAGGAGAGCCACGAGCTTGTTCGCAGATCTCTCACAAAAAAATGAATTGAAGAATCGTAAATATAGCTAGTATTATCTATATCTAGACTATTATTAAAAAAAGGAAATGTTAAATTTTTTTGTTTGTTTGAAATGAATAGACTCCGAAACTACTGGACCTATTTCAAAAATTCTCCCACCTTTAGAAATCTACATTATCCCTGAGTGACATAGGCTTTGTTTCATCAAAATCGGTGCAGTAGAAGCCAAGCTACGTAGGTGAAGAAGTATATATTTATAGTCTACTAGCTGTTACCTCAGGTTTCGCCCGCGTTTTCGCAGGAACAACGAGTGCGATCGGGATTAAATGTAGCCTATATGTTAATCCAGATCACAATCTATCTGTGTTCCCAACTTCAGACAAATTCGTTCAGCCAATCGAGCGTGAATGAGTAACATACATACACACATCCTTATAAACTTTCACATTTATAATACTAGCTGCACGCGACTTCGTCCGCGTTTACTTGACAGTTGTCGTTATATTATTACCAAATTATAAAAGAATCCCTATAAATTTTAACTTATTATGTTTTCTGATATCAAAGCTATATTACTGTAAAGTTTCATGAAAATCCGTTAAGTAGTTGTTGCGTGAAAGAGTAACAAACATACACACATCCTTACAAACTTTCGCATTTATAATATTAGAAGGATTAGCAGGATGTTTCGCAATTAAATGTAAATGAATTGAATTTTAAACAATTTTACAAATTTTATGACACATTCTAGTTAATAAATGTTAATTTAGTATTTATCAAATAGTAAAAAATGTGTTTTTAGTACATATCGATGTATCTATCTATACATGTAATAAAACTGTAGTCGTTCGAATTCGGTAGAATAAGTCTAAGTAACCAAAAATAGGCAGCAGAACAAACTCTACTTTTTTGTAAATTTTGTCAGTCTGTATTTCTCAGATGCGATTTATGCCGAACTATAAGTTCGACCGAACCGATGTGACTAAATTTGTTTGATTTTCCATTTATACATATATATCTTCACGGCAAGTCCCTTACGGTGTAGGCAGAGAGTATCAAGTGCCAGACCTGACGATCCTGACAAACCCGGTTTCTCTTTATATGATCCTTCTCCTGACAATAACAATTTGGATATTTATCCTTACTAGCTGTCCGGCAAACTTCGTTTGACTCTTTAAATATAGGAAATAAAGTATTATTTATCCCATTTCCTGCAACTTTCCTGGTTTTCTCTTCATAAGAACCTTCTCCTGATAATAACTACTTAATACAATAACAAAAGAAATAGCCAAATCGGTCCAGTCGTTCGGAAGTTATGCGCTTACAAACAAATTTAGCGATTCATTTTTATTATACAGAAGATATACTAGATAACACTGACCTACTCTTATCTGCCCAAAGCCTTTCTTTTTTCCTAAATCATGCCAATATTCTGTATTCAACAGATTTTCCATTACTGTTTTAGAAATGTATGTTTCTTAAGAATTCTTAATTTTCACACATTCCAGTAAAATATACAATTTCACACAAATCGATTGAATCGGTAAATGCAATTACTACACGAACTTCCTTATTCATGATTCGATTTGGCTGAGAAAAACTGAACAGCTCTTTCTATAGATCGCTGATTGACCGTGAGGTAGTGGAAAGGTCAGCGGTAATGAACCACGTGACTGGTAGCTTACTATCTACTACTTCCTTATCTTAAAAATCTTGTGTCACGATGTATGTTGCCAATAAACTCCAAAATTGAACCGATTTCGATAAAATTTCTCATGTATCTGTAGTTTGGTCCATCTTAAAAGATAGGATAGTTTTTATCCGGATGTTGGCGGGACGAAGTTCGCTGGGGCAGCTAGTATTTTTATAATAAAGGAACTGGCCTTCCTGATAGGCAGCTCGTAAAATTTGAGCATAGGCTTACTGTCACTAACACCGTGATATCCTACTAGGTGTTAGTGTTTCGCAGCGACTCGCCCGGATTGGTACCACCGCTCTTCTTATTCTTGCCGCCATAACGTCCAATGTTTGCCGTTGAAGTGTTTCGGTTTTGAGGGTAAGGTAGCCGGTAAACTTACTTTTGCTCAAGGCCTAACACCCCGGCCTCAAGTTGGCAACGCACTATTACCTTTTGGTGTCTCTAGGCGGTGTGAATTTCTTATCATCAGGAAATCCATCAGCTCGTTTGCCTTCCATTATCATAAAAAAATAGGATATTTCCACAATAGCAATTTGTATAAGGTGGCACAGTTTAGCACTTGTCCGGATTGGTTGGATTGCAAGCGAACGCTTCTCCATACCCGGTTCTGCAATCGTATTACTTACGAACGGTAGTTGTTTGTGTGATACGTAAGTACCAAGTTGTTTAACTTATGTTTTATACAAATAACTACCGTTTTTTTAAACACAAGTTGTTTAACTACTGTCGCTCGTCACAGAACGATCACAGGTAGCAAACACGGAAAAAAAATGTGGAACTTTAGAGCTCATTGCCTACTTCAAATACATTACGAATGGTTATAGTTACAGATTAAGTTCGTTGATTATAGAATTCGGACATAAATTAACCCTTTTGAGGTTACTTCGGTTTTTTTTATAGTAATGGAAGGCAAACAAGCAGACGGATTTCCTGATGGTAATAAATTGGTGGTGGTAATGGTACGTTGCCAACCTTAGGCCGTGAAGGTAGGCCTCGAGCAAAACTACCCTCCAAACCGGAACACGTCATGACGTTATGGCGGCAGGAATAGGTAAGGCGGTGGTACCAATCCGAGTAGTGGTTATTTGCTAGTATCCGTGACGGTTACTGCGACGGCATTGGTGATAGATGTGAGAAATGGGGGTGATTTCCATTGAATTTTCAATTATCTTAGTTTTTCTAGAAGTTCAACCCGTTGGCTGCGTTCGGGTTTCTTGCGAAGCTACACACCATGACAGGTGTTCAACGTGACCAAAGCCATGGCAACTGCTGACATGTGGAGGTAAAGAGGCCAGCAAAAGCAACAGATGCGCACACATGAGTGCAGTAGCAAATGGCTACTGGGGAAATCAGAGCAAAAATTAATATTTCGTAAGTTAATCATAATAGAAAATCATTCCAATAACCCTAACCTGTTCCAGATTGAAGGCTGAACAAGTTACACAAATTGTACTAACCCAAAAGTAAGCAAATTATATGCTTGTGTTATGGGTGTTAGTCAACGATACTAATACATAGAAATACTTAGATACCAGAATAAATATAATAAACACCCAGACCCGGAAATGCAGACATCTAAATTTTTATTACACAAATGCCTGCCCCTGTCGGAAATCGAACCTGTGCCTCGCGATTGGTGGATAAAGTTAGGCGTGTACGCAAGCCACTCGACCAACGAGACGGTTAAATACACTAGAGCCTAGAGGAATAAATATCTTAGATTTCTTGTTGGCAATTCGATATTGGAATGTTGGTATAAGCGATGAACATTTCATGCAATCAGGAAATGCCTTTGGAAATAGTTTAGGTTATTAACGTGTCTTCGAATATCATTTTAAGAACTAAATGTAAGTAGAACTCAATAACACTAAAATTAAAAAAAAACATAATGTTCTACTTTTTCCGTGTTTGCTACCTGTGATCATTCTCTATTTTACAGAGGGGATCCGGATCAGGAGGAATATTACTTATCATAGCAGTGAAAAGGAAAATAAGCTGACGGATCATACTATCAACTATAATTCGCCTTCGTGTTAATTATAATATGTTTTGGCTCTCTAGATCTCGGAATGAGTAACATTAAAAAAATTATCAAAATCGCTTCAGTCGTTTCGGCAAAAAACGTACATACAAACATATACCATTTAGTATTGATTAATTCTAATCAGTATGCTGTTATTATTTAAAACCAACAAGTGATTATAAAAAAAAGAAACGTCACGGGCGGTCATATTCCAGAAGAACTAGGCCGAAGGTAATATAAGTATTAGGTACCTAGTTCCACAGTGTGATATTTGGCAAGCCTACCGCCAACGGAGAACATATTATCCAATCTCGGACAACGATGTTTTATTAAGAAAATTGAAAACCCATCTTTTTGTTGCCCAACCCGAAGATTGAACCCGGGGCCTCATAAAGTCAAGTCCGACATCGGACCGCTAGACAACAGAGGCGATTATAATAAAAATAAGGCAATAATCAATATAGAAACAGATTTATACGTTTTAGCATTTGTATAAGTACTAGCTTTCACCCGCGTACCAATTTACATTTTTTTATAAATTGTAGCCTAATTGTTATTCTGAAGTATAGACTATATTCCTGTAAAGTTTCATCTAAATCCGCTTTGTAGTTTATGCGTCAACGAGTAACAAACATCCATCCATTCTCATAAACTTTTTTATCTAGGCTAATATAAAGCTGAAGAGTTTGCTTGTTTGCTTGAACGCGCTAATCTCAGGAACTATTGGACCGATTTGGTTTATATACCTACCTATGACAGAATGGTTTACAAAAGTTCAAAAAAAAAGACTGCGACAGCATATGTCTACCTTTTAAGGTTAGCTCACCAAAAAAACAAACTAAAAATACCTACCTATAGTGTGTGCAGAAGTACTTCAAAAGTACTTTAAAATAACATTAGTTTTTTGAGAATAACATACCATCTACGTGACATAAGACTATAATACCCGCTACTTATCTTTATAAGCGAAGTCGCAGGTTAAAGTTACCGTTAACCCAAAAATAATTCCACGCGTTCGAAATCGCGGGCGTAAGCTAGTTATAATAAGGATTGATTAACCAACCTACTAAGTACGGTGTTCTTATTTGCGCTGTCATTATATAATAGAAGTTATTATCTAGTATAATACGACGATATTCAATACGGCTCATAAAAGTAGGTCAACTACAATCGCTAATCGTTACAAACAGCTGACGGCCGCAGGTCAACGACCTCAAGGTTGCTAGGGCGACGAACCCGCTACACACCCTCGGCAGGTGAAATCGACTTGATCTCATCCCCTTCCTCCCAAATTGTAATATATGTATATACCTACAAGGTTAGAGATTTATTTTTGTATCCTCCGTACAATGTATAGATGTCAACATGTGAGTGAAAAGTGCAAGTGTCTATTTTTAAAGTGACCTTTATGCCCCTTGTACACATTGGCTAAGCGCTCCGGCTAACGGTCTTGGGGAGTGTCCATTATGTTATATATTCATGAAGTTGTGTTTTAACGTTCCTGAACTTAATATGAAATCATATTTCTTTCGCCTCTGTGGTCTAGCGGTTTAGGTGTTGGACTTGACTTAATGAGGTCCCGGGTTCGAATCCCGGGTCGGGCAATAAAAAGACAATGTGGTATTTCCAATTTTCTAATAAAAAAAATGTTGGTCGGGATTGGATATATGTGCCCGGTTGGCGATAGGTTTGTCACCTATCACATTGTGGGACTTATGCCCGATTTCACCAAGAGCCCCTATATTTAGGGGACCTTTTAACGTGTTTTAGGGGACTGTTTTATATGGAAACAGTCCCATAAGTAACGTTAAAAGGTCCCCTAAAGTATAGGGGCTCTTGGTGAAATCGGGCATTAGTGTCTTTGGCTAGTCGTGGGTGCCCTGGTTGTGCCTCTGCCTACCTCTTCGGGGATATGGGTTTGGGATGGGATCTTTGTTATTGCTTTTGTATTATAAGGAGGAAGCAGACGGATTTACTGGTATTATGATAATAATAAGAGAGAAGCGTACCTATTACGGTTTTAACTTCTAACTCGTAGTTACATAATATGTATTTAGGTATATGCACTTAGCTCACCAAGTGAATACACCTAGTGCATGTCTCCGAAGCAGTTGGCAGAGGTACAACTAGGGCACCCATGACTACACGAGGACACTAAGTCCCAAAATGTGATAGGTGGCAAGCCTATCGCTAACCGGGCACACATTCAATTCCGAGCAACATTTATTAAATAGAAAATAAGAAAATCCTATTTTCTTTTTGTTGCCCGATCCGGGAATCGAACCCGGGACCTAATTAAGTCAAGTCCAATACCTGGACCGCTATGCCACAGAGGCGATCTGACATAACCCTAAACAACTAAAATAAAGTACAAAAGATATAGAAACAGAGTGTAGTAACATGAGTCCGCCAAGGAAAAGCTCGGTATTTGTTGAGGCTTAATGAACCTCAACACTGGTTTTCAGCATTCCCCGTTTGACAAATACAGCTGACAAGAGTTGGCAACACAAACGTAATATAGTATTTAGCCTGACGTATCTATATTATTTACAGCCGTAAAAATAAGCTTTTTGTAAAATGAATAATTTAAGCGCTGTAAAACTGCAAAAAATGGGAGTTTTGGCGCCATCGAGAGAAAAGATGGTCGAAGTTTTTTCATAATTGAGTGCAATTAGTCAATTTTGGTGGCATTTTGTAGAATTTTGTTCAGTGAAAGTTCACAAATTAAATAATTATGAAGAAATTAGCATACCGTGTATTTCCTTGATGCCGCCAAATCTCATTACATGAGCTTGAGTAAATTTAGAACACACATAGAGGGTTGGATTAACAAAAAGGATAGTTTTTGCCCCGAAAAAAATATTTACCAAGTAGGCAACGCCGTTGGCAACAGCTTGTTTTTTTTTAATTTTTTTTATGAATTGGAAGGCAAACAAGCAGACGGATTTCCTGATGTTAAGAAATTCACGCCGCCTAGAGACACCAAAGGTGGTAATGGTGCGTTGCCAACCTGACGCCGGGATGTTAGGCCTCGAGCAAAAGTAAGTTTACCGGCTACCTTACCCTCCGAACCGGAACACGTCATGACGTTATGGCGGCAAGAATAGGTAAGGCGGTGGTACCAATCCGGGCGAGTCGCTGCTAAACTCTACCACCTAGTCAGATGTGTTAGTGACGATGAGCCTCTGCTCGCCTTTTACAAGCTGCCTGGCAAGGAAGGCAGATGGTCTATTCTACAAAGGAGCCCGGACCAACACGGGTTTTATCATACATTGGCAGATTTCAAAACAAATACTTTAGCGGTGGAAATAACACCCGACAATTTCTAACTTACTCATCATAGCCGCAGTAGACCATTGATAATTTTTTTTCGTTATGGTTTATTTGATTTTTATATTCGATATTAATATACATTGGACACGGTCAAAATTGTATTCTTTTGTGACGTTTTTTTTCGATTTACTATAAAAAAAATTGTGTGTGTACTTATGTACACGCGTTAGAAGTTAAACTTCTTCGGCGTAATAAGATAAAAATCTTTTTAAAAATTTTATCTTTTGCCTAATTTTACATTTGTAGACAAAATGACACTAAACATAAAAATTACTTTTACTTTGTTGGTACCTTTTTTTGAAAAACTAAAATGTTATCTATAGCTAACTTCATCATGTCGGTTTTTCGTGACGGTGTGCACGCGCATCGTAAAAATTTACCCTCAAATTTTTTTCCTAACGCGCCAAAAGAAGTATAACTTCAAAAACGACGTTGCCCGGGATTGGATACTAATCCTTGCACTTGCTCATAGCGATAAGTTTGCCATCTATCATCTTTCACATTGCTATCTAATCGTGGGTGCCCTGGATGTATCTTTTTGTAGCTCTTAGTGGATACGGATGTGAAGATACTATTTTTTATCCAACTTCAAAAAAAGGAGGATGTTCTCGACTCGACTGAAAGTTTTTGTTAAGCGATTACTCCGTCAATAGAAAAGCGATTTTAATGGTTTTTTAAAAAAAGGTAGGTCATGATTCTCAAGTGGTCCCATATTAATTTTAAGATGATCTGGCAAGTGGTTTTAAAAATGATGTAACTACTAGCTGCCTGTTCCGGCTTCGCTAGGATGGTATTTTTTTAACATAAATTGAGGCTATCCTATCTTCCAAGTTGGATCAAACTGAAAACGGTATCCAAATTTAATTGAAATCGGTTAAGCAGTTTAAGATTCCATCGCGGACTGACAACGTGACACGTAATTTATATAAATTAAGACATATTTTTTTTAGAAAAAAAATATCAAATCGCGACGTCGTACCCTATGACGTAGTTGGAGTCGGTTTTTGCAGTTTTACTGCGCTTAATTATTTGTAAATGCGAGTATGTAAATTTATTTTTATAGTCTGTATAAAAATAATTGACTAGTCGATTAGTAAATATCCTTTTGCATAATATAAAATATCAACGAGATCGTTAAGCGGTAAAAACAACGTGACCTTATAATCTGGCCTAGTTTAACTTCTAAGGCCAGACGAGTGTTTGCTGACGATAATAGCGGATGGAACGTTAAACAGGTTCAGTTATTACCGTCTTTCAAAAGGGTAGTTATTGCCAACTAAATATTAAACAAATGGAATTCAAACCTTTTTTAAATGGACTTCAAAAATAGGGAAGCTATCGATTCCTCTGTATGTTTGTTACGGCTAATAATTAATGGATTTTATTGGGTCTTTTTTGGAAAGGTGGTCCGGAATTACTCGGCCAATGGAATTTATTGTATCTTTTTTGGAAAGGTGGTCCGGAACTAGATGAAGATACAGCTTGTAGATTTTGAGCTATATTTAATAATGCGTGTTTTTTTCCCAGGTGCGGTGTTACCGTAGTTATAACCGTCTTTCAAAAGGGTAGTTGTTGCCGACAAAATATTAAACAAATCGAATTGAAAACTTTTTTAAACGGACTTTAAACATGAGGAATTTTTTGATTCCTCTGTATGTTTTTTATACTCGGCCAATGGATTTTATTGCATCTTTTTTGCAGAAGGTGGTTCGGAACTAGATCAAAATACAACTTGTAGAGTTGTTTGAGCTATATCTAATAATAAGTATTAAGTATATTTCCCCGGTGCGGTGATACCGCAGTTATTACCGTCTTTCAAAAGGGTAGTTATTGCCAACTAAATATTAAACAAATAGAATTGAAAACTTTTTTAAACGGACTTTAAACATGAGGAGGTTCTCTACTCCTCTATATGTCACAATATTACTCGTCTAATAATAAATGGATTTTATTGGGTCTTTTTTTTAAACGTGGTCCAGAATTAGATCAAAATACGACTTGTAGATTTTGAACTATATCTAAAATTGTGTATTTTTCCCCGGTGCGGTGTCGACGCTGTTATTGCCGTCTTTCAAAAAAGTAGTTATTGCCAACAAAATATTAAACAAATAGAATTGAAAACTTTTTTAAACGGACTTTAAACGTGAGGAGGTTTTTTTCTGTATGCTTGTTACACGATTACTCGGCCAATAACAAATGGGTTTTATTGGGTGTTTTTTGGAAAGGTGGTCCAGAATTAGATCAAAATACGACTTGTAGATTTTGAGCTATATCTTGTAGTGAGTATTTTTTCCCGGTGCGGTGTTACCGCAGTTACCACCGTCTTTCAAAAGGGTAGTTATTGCCAACTAAATATTGAACAAATGGAATTGAAATTGAAACTTCAAACATGAGGAGGATATTGATTCCTCTCTATCTTTTTCATGCTATTACTCGGCCAAAGGATTTTATTGAATCTTTTTTGGAAAGGCGGCCCGGGACTAGATCAAAATACAACTTGTAGATTTTTAGCTATATCTAATAATGAGTATTCTCCCCGGTAAGTTGTTACTGCAATTATTACCGTCTTCTAAAATTGCAGTTATTGCCAACAAAATATTAAAAAAATGGAATTAAAACCTTTTTAATACGGACTTTATACATGAGGAGGATATTGAATCCTCTGTACATTTGTTACACGATTGCCCGGCCAATAATAAATTAATTTTATTGAGTCTTTTTTGGAAAGGTGGACCAGAATTAGATCAAAATACGACTTGTAGATTTTGAGCTATATCTGAAATTTCGTATTTTTTCCCGGTGCGGTGTCACCGCAGTTATTACCGTCTTTCAAAGGGTAGTTATTGCCAACTAAATATTAAACAAATGAAATTGAACCGTTTTTATAACCGTTCAAACATGAGAATTCGTTACACAATTACTCGGCTAATAATGAATAAATTTTATTTGGTCTTTTTTTGAAAGGTGGTCCAACATTAGATCAAAATACAACAAGTAGAGTTTGAGCTATATCTAATAACTAGCGGCCCGCCCCGGCTTCATATAATATATGAAACCTTCCTCTTTAAATACTTTATCTATTCAAAAAATCCGCATCAAAATCCGTTGCGTAGTTTGAAAGAATTAAGCATACGAAGGGACATAGGGACACAGAACGCGACTTTGTTTTATACGAGTACTAGGCATGTAGTGATGAGTATTTTTTCCCGGTGCGGTGTTACCGCAGTTATTACCGTCTTTCAAAAAGGTAGTTATTGCCAACTAAATATTAAAAAAATGGAATTGAAACGTTTTTTAAACGGACTTCAAATATGAGGAGGTGTTAATTCCTCTGCATGTTTGTTATACGATTACTCGGCCAGTAATGAATGGATTTAATTGAGTCTTTTCGGAGAGGTAATCCGGAATTAGACCAAATATTAACTTGTAGATTTTGAGCTATATTTAGTAATGCGTATTTTTTACCCAGTGCAAGTTTAATAGGCGTGTCGGAGTGTAAGTATATCAGTGGCATTTTGACATTTGTCCTAACTTTTGAACAGATGGATTATTTGTTTAAAATCTGATGCAATCGAGATAGTTGTTACCAAAGATCTAGCTTTTGTAATGTTTTTTGTGCAATTAGTAGTCGACGTGGTAATAAAATTGGAATCGTTTCTTTGGAGTTTTACTGCGCAAATTATGATGAATTTATTTTAATGAATGAATAATTTATTTTAATGAATCCATTAAAATAAATTATTCATACTATTTATCCACTCATAAATGCGAAAGTCTGCCTGTCTGTTACACTTTCCGGCTAAACCGATTTTGATAAAATTTAATATGCATATAAATAAAGATCCGAGTACAAACATAGGCTCTTTTTTCAAAATCAACTTCCAAACGACTGTAATGGGATGAATGTTTGTTTAAAAATCGTAACTATTCTACGCGAACGAAGTCACAGGTAACAGCAGGTTTACTACATTTTTCACTCAACAAACAACTTTATCTTATTTTCAATGGATTTGCATATAGCTCGTTGAAAATTTGAAACCTACATAAATGACGCTAATTAATTAATTAAATACCTAATAAGTCTCGCTAAAACTCGAGAACGGCTGAACCTTTTTGGCTAATTTTGGTTTTGAATGTTTTTTTTCCAGGGAAGGCTTAAAAGATAAGCATAAGGGAAAAAGTGCTAGGAAACTAGAAAAAAACAAATTCCCATACAAACTGAACGGGTGGAACGAAGTTCGACGGCATAGCTATTATTACATAGAATACATATAATTTTTTTTATGACATTGAAAGGCAAACAAGCAGACGGATTTCCTGATGGTAAGAAGTTCCCGCCGCCTAGAGACACCAAAGGTGTTAATGGTGCGTTGCCAACCAGAGGCCGGGATGTTAGGTCTCGAGCAAAAGTAAGTTTACCGGCTACCTTACCCTCCGTACCGGAACACGTCTTGACACTATGGCGGCTGGAATAGGAAAGACGGTGGTACCAATCCGGGTGAGTCGCTGCCAAACTCTACCACCTAGTCAGATGTCACGGTGTTAGTGACGGCAAGCCTATGCTCGCCTCTTACGAGCTGCCTGGCACAGGAAGGCAGATGGTCTATTCTACAAAGGAGCCCGGGCCAACACGGGGAAAAAACATTAAAGTTAACAAGTATAAAAAGCAAACAAAATGCAAACACTGACGTAATAAGTGTTTATTTAAAAAAGATAATCTCGAGAAGGGTGATAAAATTAAAGCATAATAACAAACACATTGAAAGGAAGAGTGACGAGGAGAATCATAATAACAATATTATGGTCCTTCGCGTTAACGGTCATTCACCCGTACGTGTATGTAGGTACAGTCAGCTCCATTAATATCTGCAAAAGGAAACGCAAATGTTAATGACATACAAATAAAATATTATATAAAAAAATACTAGAAATAATGTTGGTCAGCATTGGTAGAAGAGTTGGCGTACACGGCAAAAGTCACCGACCAACCACGAGGCTCAGGTTCAACTCCCGGCGGGTGCATGTCTTTGTTTCTAATTTCGATAACTGAAGAGATGGCACTTTGTATTGTAGGACAGTATACAATAAAATAACTCTTTATTGTGCTCCAAAATAAATACTCCAATCCAAAATAAATAGGAACATCGTTCCTGTGGGACCACGCGGGCAACGCCACGGGTAATAGTTAGTAAATACTAATCCAACATAAAATAATATTCATTTTTGTTTATTCCTTCGTATCTGCTTTTCAGTACTATCAATGGATTTGATTTAAACCAAAGCTATTAGTCAGTATGACTATACTTAAAATAGTGTTCTAGAACAAAATATACTAAAAAAGATATAATATGTGATTACACTATGTTATCATATTCTAATCGATTTAATTTGTCTATTATGTTAGTGTATTACGTAATCATAAATACCAAATTAGAGCACTATATCAAATAGATTTTTAATGTTGACGATAATCAAGAAGCCATTTATTTTCAAAATTTTCCATAGATATTTTACAAGCGGTTAGGCTGAATGTAAACAAGGTCGGTGCCTACGTGCTCTTAGCAACGCAGCAGTGAGGCGGCAGGCGGCCTAATTTACTGATAGCCGACATTTACACAAAACATTGCCAGAATATTACTTTTGTAACATTTTAAGTAACTTTTGACCCTCTCTTGTTACACGACTGAAGATGTTACTTTGAAATTTGTTTTACAAATATTAAAACATTTATAAATTTTGCAATGAACATGAATTCAAGAAAGCTTATCTTCGTCATCTTAATGCACTTTATTTTTAACTGCAGTTTAAGTGGTCTGATCTTCTTCCTTTCTTACAGTAATTATAATGACTTGATCACATCAACTCACTCGCGTTCCTTTCCAAACTTTTAGCTCCATCATAATGGCGAACCAGTGATACATGTTTCAGGATCCTACGTTCACCGGTGAATTATCGGTCATCAATTCATGTAATGCAAGGCCGTATCATTTAATTTTACTGTCCTTTTCTAAATAAAACAATAAAGTATTACTTCTATTCAGAAATGAGGAGATCCGCAGGCGAACGAAAGTCACCGACATAGCCAGCCGGGTTAGCAAGCTGAAGTGGCAGTGGGCGGGGCACATAGCGCGGAGAACTGATGGCCGTTGGGGCAGAAAAGTTCTCGAGTGGAGACCTCGTACCGGCAAACGAAGCATAGGACGGCCACCCACGAGATGGACAGACGACCTTATGAGGGTCGCGGGGTCTCGCTGGATGCAGGCCGCTTCCATCCGGTCGACGTGGAAGTCAAAAGGGGAGGCCTATGTTCAGCAGTGGACGTCCCATGGCTGAAATGATGATGATGATGATGATTACTTCTATCTTGAAATTGTTACTTTTGAAGCGTCTACTGTTACATTTCACTACCAGTGTCTGGCAACACTGATTTATATTATACTTTATGTCTAAATGGTCCCGTTATTCTAATTGTTTTTGAGTCACAATTACAATTAACGGTGGTAGGTAAATTAAATTTACTGTGTCTTGGTGTTAAAACCCATTTCGCATATGAAAGCCACTTTGAAATTCTTCCAATATTATTTGTGGTACTTATTTTTTACATGTTTTTGTATTCTTCTACAAAAATAAACTTTTTTCTCTTATCATTTCTGTGGCTTAAAAGTCCTTATATTCAATCGCTCTATTTGAAATTGTCGATCTAAATAGCCGTTGTGATTAGGTACGGCATTCAATTACATACATAAACAAACTCACATTTGCTCTCTTCAGTATTTTTTTTAATGATGTTTGAAGGCAAACAAGCAAACGGATTTCCTAACAGTAAGAAATTCACTTCAAGTCAAAAGGTGGTAAAGGTGCGTTATCAACCTTGGGCCGGGATGTTAGGCCTCGATCAAAAGTAAGTTTTCCGAACCCTCTGAACCTCTTTGGTTGATTACCCGACCTGGACTTTCATACCACCTGACAACAGTTTGTATGAAAATATTACATTATTGTCATATTTGACTTTTTTTAGATTTTCTGTATTAATATTATCTCTGTGCCCATAACGGTAACACAAAAAAACGTAATCAGTTAAAATGTTTGCTAAGTTGAATTTGTATTTTTTAAATTTATTTTTAAAAATAAATAAATTTATTACAATACTTCACTCACAAGGGGCCATCCATAAATTACGTCACGCGAATTTTAGAACTTTTTGACCCCTCCTTGTCACAGGTTGTCACATATTTAGAACCCCGTCCCCCCCTAATGTGACGTCACACATTTTTCAAACTTATTGTAGAATGATGGCTGGTATTTTATTAAACACTGAATTCCAACCTGTTTACATAAAGTACATAGGTATTTCCAGCTTTAATAAAAGCAATAAAAGTGAGAAAGTAATAGAATGTTTTGCATTTTTAATGTTGTTTCCATTGTAATGATTGTTGGCATTTAACTAATGACCAACGTTGAATGTTGATGTTCTAGTATTTTATAATGTGACGTCATAAGGCTTTCGATCCCCCCTGCCCCTTGTCACATAATGTCACATTAAGATGATACCCTCCCCCCATTAACGTATGACGTAATTTATGGATGGCCCCCAATTGTCTATACCTACATATAATAAATCTGTAGAAGGGTCAATTCTGTACATCAAAAATATTTAAAAAATAAATAGCACTTAGGTATTTATTAAAATAATCTGTGTTACTGGATCGATACCAAACCCAAATATCTGATTAAAAAAAAATTGTTTGTCTGTCTGTATGTTCAGGCATCACTTGAAAACTAACGCTTCGATTTCGATGAAACTTGGTATAATTTTACCTTATTATCCTAGGCATAAAATGGGATAATTTTTATCCTGGAAAAATACGTAGAAAAAAAAATCTTAATTTTTCAGTTTTATCACGTGAAGACCGACATCCGCGCGGACGGAGTCGCGGGTGTAAGCTAGATGTAAATAAAATGCGATAACAACCTACACATTTATCAGATAATACTTGTAACATACTAATTTGTAAGTTATACAACAATAAATAAATACAGTTATGACTAATTCATTTTACTAACTAAAATATGGCAACTGACATCTGCATAGAGATTGTGTTTAACACATTATTACTTAATCATCATACATATGTTTTCTCCCATTTATTGTTATCTATACATATAATAAATCTGTAGAAAGGTAAATTCTGTACATTGAAAATATAAATAACACCCAGTAACACCCCCACTGGATCGATACCAAACCCAAATATGTGATTAAAAATTTTTTGTCTGTCTGTCTGTATGTTCAGGCATCACGTGAAAACCAAAAGTTCGATTTCGATGAAACTTAATATAATTATACCTTATTATCCTGGGCATAAAATGGGTTAGTTTTTATCCTTTTTATACGTAGAAAAAAAATGATAGTTTTTCTGTTTTATCACGCGAAGACCGACATCCGACATAGTAAATAAATATTTGTGATTGGAGCAATTGTGGTAGATATAATAATAATAATGCTTGATGATGCTAGAGTGAGAGGGATGATAGATTTTTAGGGGCACTTCCAATGAGAGGAATACTTTAAGTCAACGTGAAGATCGAAGGGTTAAAACCAGAGACCATTGAATCCTTAATCTTCCTTTCAAATTTTTTGTTTCACGTTTTTATTCTTGATGCAGGGACGTACAAAAACTCGATACTCTCTGCCTGCCCCGTAAGGGACTTGGCGTTAAGATAAGTAAGTAAGTAGAAGTAAAGTGCCATTCTGGCACGCAGCGGTCTGGTGGTCACATCATTATGATTATTTAAAAAAAGGATCAAGTTGGATTTTGATCAAGTTTAATATGTTTATATGATACTCGGTTCTAGAGAGTTTACATTATTTTTAAAATCAACCCCAACAAAATAAACGGAGGTATGAATGTTTACATAAAAAACGTAACTATTAAACAGATAGTAACTTTTGAATGAGCAAGAAAATGAAGTGTTTAAACATAGACAGATGTTTTGTTCGAATTTTTTTGTCCAATTTTTTATTGCTTTTGAGTAATTGCAAAGTAAAACTTTTAAACTTCTTTCTCGTCGTTTGCCAGTTATTTTGAGATTCTGCAATTTCTGCACAATATTTAAATAATTGCATCTATAGTTTTTGTAATTTTAATGTTAAATGCATTTCGATCAAAGGTTAAAATCTACAATTATTAAGAATATTTATAAAAATATGAAATAAAAGCATAGTAACAATAATTTTGTGCTATGAACTAACATTATGGCTCGGTTGTCGGTAAATCTAAACAGTTTAAACAAGATCAGCAAACATTAATCCGGTGCGGCCAAGAACGTGCTTTTGTTTGGCAGTTTCCTTGGCCTATTTTAATATTATCTTCAATATTTCTCATTACTAGTTATGAGCGGATGTTTGCTCTTGCTCGGAAACTGAATTTTGCAGTGTTTAGTAACAACTAACCGATCCGGCAAACTTCATTCATTTGTCACTCAATATACTCCGCTTATCCTGTAGAACTTGGCGTAAAGTAGAATGTAAAAAGTAGAATGTAGACAAACATTAACATATCTTAATGTTAATGTTTGTCTATATTCTACTTTTTTTTCGAGTTGGTTAAAAAGTGAACATTTGACTTTGCCATTTATGTTAAAACTCGACTCCCTTGCTATGAAAGGCTGGTGAAGTGGCCTGTGTCATGGGCGTCTGCTAATTAGCACCATTTCCATACAAAAAGCTATTTGCGAAGGTCTTGTTATATTTCAATGGGCGCTATTTCCACCTGTCAATTGGATATAATATTATACTTAAATAATAATGGAGCAGTATAAAAGAAAACAGTCGTTAAAAATAAAGAAACGATTTTCATTTATGATTAGATAAATGAAGGTCTAGCGGTCCAGGACTTGACTTCATGAGGTCCAGGGTACGATTCCCGGGTCGGGCAACAAAAAGAAAATTTGGTTATTCCAATTTTCTAAAAACATGTTAGTCGCGATTGAATATGTGCCCGGTTGGCGATAAGCTTGCCACCTATCACTTAGTGTCTTCGACTAATCGTGGGTGCCCTGGTTGTGCCTCTGCCTACCACTTCCGGGATATGGGCGTGAAGATACTTACTTTTTAAATGAAGATATTATTTACAAGTTATAGAAGTAAATTGTAAGTAGTAAAAACATTTATTTTCAAAACAGCGACACTTTGACTTTGTGTCGGCCCGTATATCATGGTGAGGCGTGATTCTTTAATACTTCTTTCTAATAGTGCTATTTTTATGGAATAATAGATCGAACAAGCACACGTCTCTGCTGATTTTAAAAGATAATCTTGGCCTCTAGAGCTCTTTTCCGGCCGAAGACTAACGCCGAGAGGCGAGCCACAAACCCTCCCAACAACGCACCCAGTAATAAGAACGCAGCCACAAGAGAGGTACAGTCTCTCAGGACACAGCCCTTTGTAGGTAATGGAATCCTTAAAAATAATGTCTCGGGCTGAGCACTCTACTCGTCAACAAAGTCCGGCGAAGATGTAAAAACTGCGAGTTCCTCGTGTTGATCCAGGCTCCTTTACAGTATAGAATATAGACCATCCGCCTTCCTGCCAGGTAGCTCGTAAAAGGCGAATATAGGGTTACCGTTACTACTACCACCGCCTTACCTATTCCTGCTACCATAACGTCCAATGCTTGCCGTTGACGTGTTCCGGTTAGAAGGGTAAGGAAGCCGGTAAACTTACTTTTGCTCGAAGCCTAACATCCCGGCCTCAGGTTGGCAACGCACCATTACCACTTTTGGTGTTTCTAGGCGGCGTGAATTTCTTACCATCAGGAAATTCGTCTGCTTGTTTGCCTCCCATTATTATAAAACAAAATAATTAAGCAATTCATTTTTATATTAAAGATTGCCGTGAGAAGTCAAGGCGGGCCGCTAGTAATAAATAAAGTATACATAAAGTTATTCAATTTATCAAACGGTAAGTACCTACATATTTAAGCGGTTGTGAACAAACAAATAGAAATGTAATATTCTAGTGCTAAACAAAATGTTTTCCAGTGTGGACCGTGTGGTTATTGGAAACACATATATTTACGTTTGCTATTAACAATTCTAGTCAGTGAGTGGAATAATCTAGAAGGAGTCTTTTTAATGTTTTGCATAATCGTATCTATATGCTACTGTTATCTGTCAAAATTAATTAATTTGCATGATTACCCGATTTCAGCTAAGCCGGGCTTAAATCATTTGAAACAGTCATAAATTGACATATTCAGTCATCAGGGTCTTATTAGTTAAATTATTATACTTAGAGTATCTTCACACCCATATCCCCAAAGAGGTAGGCTGAGGCACAACCAGGGCACCAACGACTACTCGAAGACACTAAGTTTAACAATGTGATAGGTGGCAAGCCTATCGCCAACCGGGCACATTTCCAATCCCGACCAACATTTTTTTTTATTAGAAAATTGGAAAAATCCAATTTTGTTTTTGTTGGCCGACCCGGGATTCGAACCCGGGACCTCATGCAGTCAAGACCAACACCCGGACCGCTAGACCACAGAGGCGATAATCTGTCAAAATTAATTAATTTGCATGATTACCCGAGTTCAGCTAATCCGGGGTTAAATCATTTGAAATAGTCATAAATTGACATATTCAGTCATCAGGGTCTTAGTTCTGGATTCGAATCCCGGATCGGGCAACAAAAGAAAATTGGGTTTTTCCAATTTTCTAATAAAAAAAATGTTGCTCGGGATAAGATATGTGCCCGGTTGGCGATAGGCTTGCCACTTAACACATTGTGGGACTTAGTATCTTCGGCTAGTCATGGGTACCCTGTTTGTGCCTCTGCCTACCTCTTCGGGGATATGGGCGTGAAGATACATTTTTTTAGGGTCTTAGTTAAATTATTATACTTAAATAGTCATAATCAGTCATATCAGGGTCTTAGTTAAAGCGATGGCATCGTAACATTATTAGGTACCTAAGCTCTTCGGGTGAGCGGTTGAGGTATGAAGAAAATACACGAAAAAGTAATTTTGTCATGACAAAATTATACAATATTTCACCAAATTGACTGACTTTACACGATATGTTCAAGAAATTTAACAATTATATGAAAAAACTGCATCTAGGAGTTTTGAAGCCATTGAGAGAAAATATACTCTTAGTTTTTTTGTAAAATTATTCAGTTTCGCTTTTGTATGGAGTGAAGTTTAGTCAATTTTAATGTCATTTTGCACAATTTTGTTCAGTAAAAGTGCAAAAATGAAAAAAGCATCAAGGCATCTAATAGTATCACTCAGAACATTAAACAGTTAAGGGTTTAAGCGTTTTCTGATTATATTCAAGTTTATTATTATAAAATAGCCAAAAAAGCGCTGAGTGAAATAAACACGTCTCTCTCGCTCTTTTTCTCTATCTTTCTCTTTCTCTCTTTATAAAAGAACTCAATTTTTTTCGTTCCCGCTAAAACTTAAAAGTTCCTTTTCTTTTGATTTTTTTTAGATGGGTAACTCAGTAATCATTATAATATAATGATTACTGAGTATCTGTCATTAGTTAGGTTTAACTAATTTGCATGTCATTTTTTTATGACATTGGAAGGCAAACAAGTAGACGGATTTCCTGATGGTAAGAAATTCCTGCCGCCTAGAGACATTAAAGGTGGTAATGGTGCGTTGCCAACCCGAGGCCGGGATGTTAGGCCTCGAGCAAAAGTAAGTTTACCGGCTACCTTACCCTCCGAACCGGAACACGTCATGACGTTATGGCGGCAGGAATAGGTAAGGCGGTGGTACCAATTCGGGTGAGTCGCTGCGAAACTCTACCACCTAGTCAGATGTCACGGTGTTAGTGACGGCAAGCCTATGCTCGCCTTTTACGAGCTGCCTGGCACAGGAAGGCAGATGGTCTATTAAATAGATCAAAATAGTAATTAGCCATCATATTCATTCATGTCAGCGTCTAAGGTAAAACGATGGCATTCTTATCTAAGCTCATTGAGTGAGATTTGGCAGCAGCGAACACTTACGCGGTACGTTAATTTCTTTATAATTACTTCATGCGAACTCAATTTTTTACGAAACATAAGAAAAAACGACGTCCCAGTTTTTCAAGCGATCCCGCCAAAATCTCCGCAGTCCTAGCCTATCTCTTATGCAATCATTTGACTTACGGATAGATGTCATAACCGTGATCGATCTTATAAATTGAAACGCTCTTTTACGTACGGCAACTTATAATAAGTAAAAATGAAAGACATATTCCTAAAAATTTAAGAAATTATGTAAGCTGCACGATATAATATATGAGTTAGTAAATTTAAAACAGAGACTGTAATTAATATAATTAGTAATTGTAAGCAAAGCACTATATAAGCAAATTTAATGATAATAATAGTGTGTATCTGAGCGCTTCGCCAACAAACTGCTTCACAGTTTAGCGAAACTTGTGTAATTTAGATGTAATTTTTTTTGAAAAAAATAAATAGAAAAATAAATAAATACCCATTGAAAAATATTTCGTGGGTGGTCTGAACCTTAAAATATAGACATATACATAAAATATAAATCATATGTCGGTAATGAACCCCACAAATAAGCGGCATGGTGAAGCGTGATTTCTTGTCAATGTTAACTAGTTGACCTACATAGACGTCTATTTAAATTATGGTTTCCAATTATTTTTGGCTCATCCGCACGTACGCACCAACCTTACGGCAGAAATATACTTATCCATACAATCGTGGATCCAAGGGCGAATACAAATATCTGTTGCCATTAAACAAGAAGATGACTAAACAGTTGAACAGCACGTCTAAGATTCATTAAAAGTTGGCTATTTTAGCCATTGTAATTTGTAACAGTTAATTATCGATTGCGTTAAATATTGTAAATTTTAGTTTAAAGATAAGACATATTGCCTATTAAAAAAATGAAATTTCTTTTTTAAGTTTCTGTGTGCTATGTGAGCTTGACATTTATTATACGAGACGTAGTACCGCAGTTTTGGCAATAACTAAGGATATATATTACATTGGCGCTGTCGTGAAAGAAGACAGTTGTAGTTTACTCGTAATTATTGAACTTTGATTAAATAGATTATGAGTAAAATTAGGTAATTTTGGTGGCAGTTGGTTTAATTTTGTTCAGTTAAAGTGTACAAATGAAACAGTTACGAAGAAATGAGATGTATTTCCCTGTTGACACCAAATCTCACTTAAGTAATGAGTTAAAGGCCACCGCTTTACTCAAGGTCCTGACATGATTTCGTATAACGACTTATGACTTCGTCAAAAAAGTTTTTTTAATACTTAAGACGTGACAGTATGGCCTAAAGGTTTTAGCCGACCCCAGAAAGGGGCAAATTACAGACATACAGTTAGACAGAGATTAAGAAAGAAATGCACAGTTGTTGCAAGAATATTACCGAACTATTAGTAAAAGGGAAGCGCGAAAGAGAAAGAGTGAAACTAAAAGAGAAGTTGGCTAACAACTTCGAGATGAACACCAAACTTTTTTGGAGGAAGGCGAAGAAGTCTCGGAGTTATTCGTCTGCCTCTAGAATGGATAGAAGATAAAGTGATGATATTCTTGCAAACATGGATGACGTGTCAAAATTGTGGAGTGAGTTTTATGGAGATATATGAGTATGCCCAAGATGCTGCCGCTGGGTCCTGAGTACTTAAATACCTCAGAAATAGCTAGGGAATATGATGGCATGATGATGGAAGAAGTTGAATTGGCGATTAAAAGAATGAAATGTAAATATATAAAAATGGTAAAGCTGAAAGTATCAAGTTTGGTGGTCCTGTTATCCGGTGCTCTTTCTTGGTCTTTTGTAACAAATATTTTAGAACCGGCAGAGTACCCGAAGGCTGGGGTGTTCGGGGATCGTGCCCTTGTATAAAGGCAAGGGTTCACCCATGGACTGCTCAAGTTACTTCAAAATTTGGACAAGTACCTTCAAAAGTTTTGATCAATGAATGTTTGAATGCGTAAGGGTGACCAAATGGTAAACTGCCTGCTCTATGCTGTTGATGCTGCACTTTTGAGCTTTACGCCGTGTGAGTTCCAAACACTGCTTATGGAAGGTGATTGTAATGAAAGAAAGAGGGTTTTATTTGAACGCTATGAAAACGTAAGTGATGGTATCTGAAAGAGATAACTAGAACGGATGTAAGAGTTTTAGTTGATGATGTAGCGTTGAAGCAAGTGTATGGAATTATATATCTTGGTTGTGCTTTTAGCAGGGATGGAAGGTACACCGCGTATCAAGAGAAGAGAGTGTGATCAGGGAATAGTGTGAATGGAGCGCTTTGTAAGCTATTTCAAAGCATGGTTTTAATTCTACATGCAGCACTTTGCCTAATTTTTTGCTTATCCCAACGGTGTTGTATTGAAACGAGAGTTGAGAGTCGGACAAAGGTGGTCGAAATGAAAGCGCTACGAAAAATCTGTGGTGTAACCATTGCTGACCGCATTTGTAACAGTGAGATCCGAGAAAAAGTGGGATTGAAAGAAAGTGTTGATGTTAAAATGAGAAAGAGCATTCTCCGCTGGCCTGGAAATGTAGAAAGAGTGACAGATGGAAGATTGACAAAGCAGATATACAATGCGAATGTGGATGGATGTAGGTACTCGGGGAGACCTAGGTTGACACTCCATGATCAAGTCGCTCGAGTTTAATGCAAGGTGTCAAACCATCATGTTTGTATGAAAAGAATAACGAATATGGATGAAGCCAAGACAGGTCTGACAGGATCATGAGGTTTGCCACTCGATACTTTGTGCCCACCCGTAAGGGTCTTGGCGTGAAGATAAGTAAGACATTAAATTTCAAATCTAATCAACTAGAAAATTACGTTGTATAAAATTTTTTTGCAATTATTGCATCATCCTCAAACGTATACGGAAAATCGTTAACGTAGATGTATGTCTGTCTGCTGAGCCATTATTACTCACCGGTTCACTGTGTCAACCTCCTGGGTATGTAAACAATATTAGTCATCGTGATAATAAACCTCCTCATGCTGACTGGAGATAAAGATAGTGATGGATCTGTGGAATTAAGGGGCCACATACGCTAAAATACATCAGCAGTTTACTATTTTTTTCATACAAAGCAATCATGGATCTTGCTGACAAAAATACACAAGATTAACATGAATATGCTTTACTAGACTAGGGTTTCCAAAACACGATTCATTTCACTTTG
>NJDD01000614.1:154569-168388 GCA_002245505.1 Calephelis nemesis
GAATGTGAAGGAAGCAAGACAGGTTTGTCAGGATCGTGAGGTCTGGCACTCGATACTATCTGCCTACCCCGTAAGGGACTTGGCGTGAAGATATGTATGTATGTATGTTAACTTATGCTCGCTTCTTACTAGCTCCCTGACAGAAAGGTAGATGAGCAACTCTATACTGAAACCCGGATAAACACGGGAATCTTAACTAAGCCAACTGTGGCCATTACAATCTATACCAAAAGTGGGAGTATGCTAAGCCAACCGTGGCCGTGATTTTAGGCCTATTGTGTAAGTCTACTGGCTACCCTACCCTCTGGACCGGAACATGACGATGTCGTTATGGCAGCAGGAGTAGGTAAGGCGGTGAATCCCTACTCGGGCAAGTGCTCGACTCTTCAGTCTTCCACCAGATCCTCTGTGAAGGGTAGAGTCAACTTACCTACCATATTATAGGTATGTTACCAACACACGAATCTTGGGATCTCAGTCTCAGCTTGACGACGGGGGAAAAATGTCTTTATTTAGGGGTGGATTTGATACGTTGGCTGCCCTAGGCCTACGAAAGATTGCCCCCCCCCCCTTATGTGCTGTAAAGCATCCAAAATTAAATCAACTATAGAAATTAAATAGAAATGAAAAAAAAAGATAATCAGTAGATGATTTAATTATCTCAATCAGTATTTCAGATACTGATTCTTACCATTTCTATTTGTGAGAAGCAATGAATCGTTATTCACAAATTGTCTTTTGCCTGAGCAGAGCAAATTTTGCCGCCCTAGGCCCGGGCCTAATTAACTCAATTATTTTTAAACTGTATTTCATAAATTCATGGTTTTGTTAGTATTTTACCGACTATAACAAAGCCAAGATTGATCTAAAATAATCGATTTCTTGAACTCGGTAAATCTGTGCTGAACAAACAAACATATCAATCAATCGTCTATCTACAGGCGTTTTGAAATATACTCGTACACAATGTGCGTTAGGTGTAAAAGTGATAGTTTTAGAATTACAATATTTAGAAATAAAGAGCTAGGACAGGTAGGTACGTAGGCTTGCTATCGTTACTCTGTTATAAAAATATTGCTTTGTTGTAATATTAGAAGGCGAATATGGCCACTTAGCCAAATCATTAACCCGTTTTTTATGTGATAACGATAAAGCACACGGCTCTCTTGATGGTAGGAGAGAACCAATAGACATTACAGATGTTACATTTGCGGCGCTGCTCTGCGACTGAGGTTTATTATACCTATTTCGAAAGTCTATATTCTACCGTACCCTCTGTACCGGAACACGAAAGTGGCAATCATTGTCATTATTGCGACAGGTTTATTTAAGGCGATGAATGTCTACCAGGGCAAAATGTAGAATTCGGCCACCTATGGTTTTGTAGTAAATGGCTCATTTAACCTTTGTTTACCTTTCACATTTGGGTGATTTTTTAAATTGATAACAGGATTTGTTTTAAAATTAGGTAACATTATGTGTGGCCGTTTGTCCCTTTCATTGCAGCTACATGCAAGCTCCATACATCGTCACGGCTTGTCAAGATATTTAGCAGCAATACTCTGTATTCGTAAGAATAATCGTAGAATAATATTCGTAAGAATACAGAGTATCAGTAGGGTTACTCTTGAATCTCGATTTCATGCAAATTGGAAATTAGGATCGGATAATATGTCATTTTAGGTACTCTTATCATCTTATCTTAGGTACATTGTGGGTACTGATCACAGTATTAGCGGATTATTAACATTTGATTCCAGAATAATTCAACGAATGCAATAAAATAATTGATTATTAATAACTGATAATAAGTCGCCAGTATTGTGTTGAAGAGTACTATTTTTTTTTATAACATTGGAAGGCAAACAAGCAGACGGATTTCCTGATGGTAAGAAATTCCCGTCACCTAGAGACACCTAAGGTGGTAATGGTGCGTTGCAAACCAGAGGCCGGGATACCAGGCCTCAAGCAAAAGTAAGTTAACCGGCTACCTGACCCTCCGAACCGGAACACGTCATGACGTTATGGCGGCAGGAATAGGTAAGGCGGTGGTACCAATCCGGGTGAGTCGCTGCGAAACTCTACCACCTAGTCAGATGTCACAGTGTTAGTGACGGTAAGCCTATGCTCGCCTTTTACGAGCTGCCTGGCAAAGGAAGGCAGATGGTCTATTCTACAAAGGACCAACACGGGGGATACTAAAACGACAGATCCGATTCCAAATTCCAATATTGTATTAATCGAGGTTCAAGGGTAACCGTACCTACTGAACACCTTATCCAAGTGTATTCGGGACTTGCCATAAGTTTTTCTCACAATAATAACACTGGCACTAATTATTCGGCGAGTTAAGCATCCTAAGCTCGGAGGCTTCACTTGACTACACAATACCCACTACACCTCAACACTGCGACGTAGCGTGATGCTACACTTCTGCTACACTAAGCTACGGACGTCTGCTATATTGTCAGTGTTTCAAAAGATGTAAATTACTGCAAAAACTTTTTTTATAGCATAACACATCAAACAAGCCCAAGGCTCTCCTGATGGTAAGATTCCCCTGGCCATAGGCACCATTGATGTTAAAGGTGCGTCGTTGCCCTGTGGCCAGAATGATAGACCCCTACCTAACTCTCTGAACCGGAGTATGAAAATGTCAGGCGGCAGGAGTAGGTAACGCAGTAGATCCCAGTAGTAATTACTTTTTCAACCTATTCTCATCTCTTAAGAGTTGCCAGGAAGGGATGCAGACGGCCTATTCTACACATAGGACCCTAAACCAACACGAGAAGAATTGGTAACACCCTTACCTATTCGCTCTACCATAGAATCAGATTTCCTTTATGACTCTATGGTATGGTTTTATCCTTATGACTGGCTAGTTTTGAAAGTGACTATAGCTTAAGGTGGATTCGATAAAACTAGATCTATGATGAAGATGCTTTTAGTATATAACAAAGAATATAAATACTCTTTAACAAGAGGTATATAACATAGCTGTTAACAAGCAATAATAATGCTTATCATAATGCGGCGAAATATGTTTTTACGATTAAATTTTTTTTATACAACTTCATAACACATAATCACCTCTACGGCAAACTTAGGAATCTGCAGTTTTTGTAAATTTGACATTTCTATTAAAAATTACACCTTATGATGTTACTACCTATGGTGTAAAATTTCCAAAATTCTATCTCTAACAGTTATAGAAAACTCATAGTGCGAATCTCACTTTTTTTGTTGATACACCCATAATAAACTTACGAAACTGATATCAGTTGTTTTTGCGTAGTAGGAAATGTAAAATCCGAAAAAAATGCACCACAGTCAACCCACGAATCTGTTAAAACTCTGTATCGATAACCTAATCTCAAAATTTTACCATTCCTTTTATAAAAACCTGCCAGATTCCGAAGCTGTTGAAAATCGCTTGCCTGAACCAGATGCTAAAGAAGAAGCGGAAATGTAGGAGTAATTACAATTCCTCTTTATGTTCAGCATCTCAAGTATGAAATTACAATCTTTAAGAACTTTTTTCTACGATTTCCTCTTGTTGTTTGACTTTGATTGTTTTGTGAAAGTCGCAACTATATTGTTTTTTAGTTTAGCATCAAAAGTTTATGGAAAAATATGCGAAAGGAGGATGCAAGGGATGTCCGATGGGACATTGTGAGAGACTCAAGGCAGTTTCAGGTCTGGAAGAAGATGTACGGATCAAGTGTTTTCGCTCCGCAACATTGTAGAGAAGCATCTGGCTGTGGGTCAGAGAGGTTTCTGAATATTATTATTAATATTATTCTGGATCTAAATTATTTTTGTTTCATTTCCTCATTGACGTATTCCTGTTTGGTAGGTTGCTGAACCGGTAAACAAAATTTTGTAAAACATTAATCTCCTTAGGTAAGCTAGATCTTTACATCTACCGTAACATCTTTGAAAACTATGGCAACTGAATTATCAGCTTACAGCTATCTTAACTTTAATATACATTTTTCTTGTATTCGTGTGTTTTTCACTGAACTACATGACTGGCGCGATTTTTATCAAATTTTTTGTGCGTTTTCAAGAGGATTTGACAACTGTTTGGATTTACAATTTGGTTCACTGGAAAATGTTTTTAATTTGATATTTTTTTTATTTGTAAGTAGTTGTTGATTTTGGAATGTTACACATTGGGTCCGGCAGACTGCGCTACTATCGAAGCATTGATGTCAAGCGATACGAAGTTTGCTGTGTCAGCTAGTTATTTTATAAAATGCTATTATTTATCTTTTTTCATGTCTGGGAACATACAAACGAAAGGTAAACATATTATTGCATTATGCTGAATCACTTATAGTACTTACATCAAACAATGTTTTTGAATCTGTTGCCAAAAGTACATAAGACAACACGGAGTTGATATAAATAGCTTGTCGTTGTTTACTCTCTATGCAATTCAAAGTGTTTACATACACATTTTTTTATTTGTAACAAGATTAAGGAATGCTCTTCTGATAAGAGAGAGAGAAAGAGAGAGATATCTCCGTTTCTCTTGTGTTAATCCGGGTTTTGAGTAGAGTAGCCTATCTATTCTGACAGGCAGCTCGTAAGAGGAGAGCACAGGTTATTATATTGGTCATTATCAACAAGACCAATGGTGATAGAGTGGAGCTGGAGGTATATATCCAGCACCTTACCTATTCCTGCCGTCATATTTTTTTATGTCAGCGAACAACCACTAAGGAAGAGGTTCTTAATTGAACTGCATGTTTTTTTGTATGTTTATTACGCTATTACTCGGCTAATAATCATCCGATTTTGATGGTTCTTTTTTAGAAATATAGGTCATGATTCCTAAGTGGTTCCATGTTAGTTTTATCATAATCCGTCTAGTCGTTTTTGAGTTATACTTAATGCATACAATATTCACTTATCTTGTCTAACTCATAATTTACTGAGACTAGGACTAGGAGAAGAATAAAGACTTTTACGATATTGATAAATTTTAAGAGTATCTTCACGCCCATATCCCCGAAGAGGGAGGCAGAGGCACAACCAGGGCACTCACGACTAGCCGAAGACATTAAGTCCCACAATTTGAGAGGTGGAAAGCCTATCGCCAACCGGGCACATATCCAATCCCGGGCAACGTTTTTTTTTTATCAGAAAAATCGAAAAACCCAATTTTCTTTTAGTTGCCCGACCCGGGATTCGGACCTCTTGCAGTCAAGTCCTACAACTGAACCGCTAGACCACAGAGGCGATAAATTTTGTGTAGAAACATTTACATTCTTTCGAAAAAATAACTATGAAATTGCGAGTAGTTGCGCTTTTTTACTGCGCTTAATCATTTGTTTTACACTTTTTAAAATTATCTCTCGATATTCGATTTTTCTATTGAGTCACAGTAACTGTAAAAGGAAATAAATAAAAACGTGGGCGAAACCAAGGGTCGCGTTTATAATATGACTAGCTGTTTGCCCGCGAGTTCGTCATCTTAAAATAGTTACCATTTTCATACAAATTTTCATCCCCTATTATAGTCTTTTAGAGTTTGATGTTTAAAAAGAAACAGCTTATGTTTGAACCCGGACCTTTAGCTTCATGCATATCAAATTTCATAAAATCGTATATTTGATATTTTCCACCGTCGGCACTTGGTAAAACTTCCAAATATTCATATTTTTAAAGAAAGAAACACTTGTACTGTTTTAATTATCACTTATAATTTATTACTTTGTAATTAATAGTATACAATATGAGTAATTAATAGTATATTATTAAATTAAGTATTTCTAAAGTATAAGTTTCTTCTTAATAAGTATTGTAAATATTTACACATCAAAAATATTGTTTAGTAGTTTATGTTTCAGCCCTGATGATGCTGTATAAGCGAAACCGGTAGGCTATTAATTACAAAGTAATAAATCATAAGTGATAAGTAAAACAGTACAAGTGTTTCTTTCTTTAAAAATATTCATAAAATCGGTTCATCGATTTAGCAGTCAAGTACAACTCACAGACAAACTAACATTTATGATATTAAAGTCGCCTCTGTGGTCTAGCGGTTCAGGTGTTGGACTGGACTGCATGAGGTCTTCGGTTCGAATCCAGGGTCGGGCAACAAAAAGAAAATTTGGGTTTTCTGTTTTTTTTAATATAAAATGTTGCCCGGGATTGGATATGTGCCCGGTTGGCGATAGGCTTGCCACCTATCACATTGTCGGACTAAGTGTCTTCGGCTAGTCGTGGCCGCCCTGGTTGTACCTCTGCCTACCTCTTCGGGGATATGGACGTGAAGATATGTTTTTTTATAGTTTGGATTAGGATTATACTCTTCCTATAATAATTATAATATTATTTTTTATTGCAGGCAAAAAATACCCATAACATCAATAATAAGTGACTGACTAACAAATTCAATAAACATTTTAAAGCCTGATCGGCATAATTACAATTGCAAGTTAATATTGTAATAATAATTCAATTTATCATATTTAAATGTGTCTGGACCAAGGCAAATAACCTGATTGGTTAGTAGTTTGTATTAACGAGATAATACATATTGCGCAGTACCTTCGGATAATTGTTTCTAATTATAGAGCGACCGCAATGTTTAATCCACTTCTTATCGCAAAAGGCAAATAGATGGATTTTCAGATATTAAGTAGATAAATAAAGTGAGAAGATGACTACCTCGTTGGTCGAGGGGCTAGCGCACACGCCTTGACCAACCACCAACCGCGAGCCTTTAGTTCGATTCCTAATGGGGGCAGGCATTTGTGTGATGAACATTTAGACGTCTGTATAAATTTTAAAGAGAGAAAAAAATTCGCCACAGGCAGGATTTGAACCTATAACCGTGTGTCTCCAGAAAAGTAAGTAAGTCAAGTTTCGTACATACATACACATACATATCTTCACGCCAAGTCCCTTACGGGGTAGGCAGAGAGTATCGAGTGTCACGATCACGATCCTGACAAACCTGTCTGGCTACCTTCACATTCATTATGCTTTTTATACAAACATACATAAGTACATTTTCATACATAAGTTGGTAAGTCAAGTTTCGTAAGAAAGAAATTCAAAGAAGTATCTTCACGCCCATATCCCCGAAGAGGTAGACAGAGGCTCAACCAGGGCACCCACTACTAGCCGAAGACACTAAGTCCCACTATGTGATAGGTGGCAAGCAAATCGCCAACCGGGCACATATCCAATCCCGAGCAACATATTTTTAATTAGAATATTGGAAAACCCAAATTTTCTTTTTGTTGCCCGACCCGGGATTCGAACCCGGGACCTCATGCAGTCAAGTCCAATACCTGAACCGCTAGACCACAGAGGCGATTCAAAAACTGTTTAAATGGTTAGACTTTAGAGCATTCGACGAAGAAACTTTCTTGAGACGAAATTCAGGTTCAATTCCTGTCTGGGGCGTTTTTTTTTTTTTATTTTCTTTAAAATTTATAGATATTCTCAAGCGCAGGGCAAGTGCTAAAATAAAAATACCATTTAGATGATTAGATCTGCATTTCTGTGTCTTGGTGCTTATTTAATTTACTGGTATCTATTTAAGTATTTCTATGTGTTTGAATCTTTAATTAACACCCATGACCCAAGAATATTATTTGCTTATTTTTGGGCTACATTCAATTTGTGTAATTTGTCCAGATATATTTTTTTTGTTTACTAGCTGTCCCGGCGAACTTCGTTTCACCCGTTTAGTGTGAGAAATAATAAAGGATTTTTTTCTCATTTTACAGTACACGTCAAATAATGCGTTTACATAGGTATCAAGGCTAGGGTCAAGCACGGATCTCGGTTGTGATCACAAGCCTAAGTTGTGGCAGGTTCGATTGAAATTATATAGGTACAAGTTTTTTTCATAACTGTTGAATTTCGTGTACTATTTGTGTAATATTTAATGAAACTTGTCAATTTTTGGGTGCATTTTCTATTATTTTGTTAACATTTGTTAACATGAATCGCCTTTTGTGCTTTTTTTTTACTTTTTAGTTTTTTGTTTGTAATATCAGTTGTGTACAATAAAGAGTTAATAAATGAAGTCTTTGGGATGAAATAGTACTCAAAGAAAATGCACAAGTGAAATGTTTATGAAAACATTAAAGTATCGTGTTTTCTCAATGCCACCCTCAGATGCCACCAGAGACGATTTTATATATGTAATCGATTTCTGTGTCATTTCTCAACCGATTTTAAAAATACCTTTTTATTTGATAGGGCGTTTGCCATTGCCACCAAGTTTGGATCTGATGATAAAATCCTACGGAAATCGAATAAAATAATGATGTGTTTTATTTAAATCAAAATGATGTTTTGCAATTTGACTACACTTAAAATATTAAATACCTTCTACTATTAACTGGGTTATATATTGATGAAAATTTATTAAACTCAACTAATGGCAGATGCTCACGCACATGGCAAAAATTAAAAAAACTAACAGATTTACAATCGCACTTTCAAGTACATTAAGGTCGACAGATTCATAATAATGATGTTCGTCACATTACTAGTCAATTCACTTAACCCGGCTTTGCCTATGTGGAACTATACAGGGTTATATTAAAAACACCAGCCAAAATTTGAGAAACAGTTCGGTATTGATAACGCTTTCGATCTATGAAAAAACTAAATATTAAAAAAAACAATTTTCAATTTTTATCCTACGCAAAATCCAAGATACATGGTTATAACGTAAACAAAGCACAAAACTCGTTCCCACCGACCGCAGTCGTATTCGCAGGAGTTGACGCCACGACGTCAACTCTCACAACTAGCTATAACGTAGCGTGACAATAAGTGAAGTATTTTTGAGGACTGTTTGAAATAAATGTTTTAAAAAGTAAATATGTTTTACAATTTGGCTATAATATTTAGAATGCATTACCGTTTACGCCTGTACCCTCTTACTTTAATATTTGGCCGGTCCTTTCTAAGTTATATATATATTTATTTTATAACAGGAAAGAGTTGTTCTTGCAAAAAATCTGCGATTTCATCAGCGTAGAATACATTTTCATAGTAAGTTTTATCCCCAACTACAATATTCCAGCATTTGCTTTTTTTTTAAGTAGCCTATGTTTGAACTCGGATCTTTCACTCTATGCATGTCATTTTTCATCAAAATCGGTCAGTTTATTTAATTTAAAGCGTATTAGATAACAGACCGACTATTACATTTATTTTGTAATATAAGTATGGATATAGTACAAATTCATCTTGGTAGCAATTTATCAATCATGAGTGAATTATTATTTGCATTTTAAGTAAAGCCTTACCGCCATCTTTTGAGAGCCAGATCTGTCTTTGGCTAGGTGTTAAGCCTTAGATTCCTATCGCCATTAGATTACTGTCGTCAATAGAGTTACGGCGATATGTAAAAGCAAATTGGTAATACTATTCTGAACCGATCATCATCGCAAAGCGATTGCAAACTCTTGGTGTCTTTTATAGACGAATCGCCATCAAGAAATACGTCTGCATGTTTTACGTTTCTAAAACGTATTTTCACGCCAGTAGGTAATAATTATAGCTAGGCAGAGGTTTTAGAACCAACCAATTAGAACCAAGCCACCCACGAGTACTACAGTCACTTATTCCTACAATGTGAAATACTCATAATAAGTACTCTTATTCAAAAATACGAGCAATGTTGTATTTAAATAAAAACACATTCATGCCCATATCCTAAAAAAGGGTAGGCAGAGGCACAACCAGGGCCTAGCCGAAGACACTAAGTCCAACAATGTGATAATGTGTTTTCAATCCCGAGCAACATTTATTTTATTAGAAAATTGGAAAAACCCAATTTTCTTTTGTGGCCGACCCGAGATTCGAACCCGGAATCTCATGCAGTCAAGTCCATTAACTGAACCGCTAGACTACAGAGGCGATTGTATTTTTAGAAAATTGAAAAACATTTTTGAAACCGACACTTCATGTAGTCAACCCCACCGGACCACTAGACCACTGAGGCGATAAAATGTCTTTCTTTCTAATAAATAATGAATATCCTATTTAACACTTCGTAAGTGTTATGGGTAATATCCCCACATGTACATGTCTAGCTTGTAATCCACATGTGGGCTTCAGCTGTACAAACAAATTAAACCCACTCTACACCGCACTGTTTACCGTTTACTCAGAAATTTCATGGACATGACTCACTCAGTGACTTGGGGACTTGACTTGTAACTCTTTGTCCTGCGACATAACGACTACCATTCACCTGTTACATACATATATACAAATAAATATAAAACATTGTGTGTACATTAAGACTAAGCGCATACTATAGTCATGACAGTTTTAAGACAGGCTGTTGCATTACAAAAAGAGAGACGCGCAAACTTTGAACAAAACGTCTGATAGACAAAATTTTCTAATACCCACGAAAACTCCACCGACAAGTCCGACTAATGGTTGTCGGTTTTCCTTTTTGTATTTCTGCCGGCGCGCAAGTCAACGACTAAACAATCTATCGTTTGTCTTAAAACTGTCGTGACTACAATATGCGCTCAGCCTAACCGCCTTAATAATAAACGAACTAAAATAAGAGTAATGTGTACCAAGATAATAAAGACAAGTAGTCACAGAGGCGATAAAGACAATATCAGGATATATTCAAATAAATTCAAAGCATTATGTGTTCATTAAAATTGAGCGCATATTGTAGTCGTAACAGGTTTAAGGCCCCATACTCAGTCAGCCAGAAGAGCCAATCACCGCGCTCCCCCGTTCCATGATTACTATAAACAATGGCGCTCTAAAGTAAACGTCTTAAGCGACAAATCACTATTTTTAGTCGGACAACCGAGTCGACAACCATTAGTCGGACTTGTCGGTGGAGTTTTCGTGGGTATTAGAAAATTTTGTCTATTTGATTTTTTTCTATCATGCAAAGTGAAATGAATCGTATTTTGGAAAAACTAGTCTGGTAAAGCATATTCAAGTTAATCTTGTGTATTTTTGTCAGCAAGATCCATAATTGCTTTGTATGAAAAAAAACAGTAAACTGCTGACGTATTTTAGCGTATATGGCCCCTTAAGACAAACTATTGGCTGACTGACTTGAAATTCTGCCCCAAAGGGTCACCCCCTTTGGGGCAGAATTTCTAGACACTCTAAAATACATTTATACTCATTTTTTATAAGTAACCCAAAAATAAATTTTCAAGTTTCTGACGTAAAAATTTACGGTTTTTCATAAAACTTTTAACCCGTTCAAAAATGAACACGAATAAACATAATCAGGTTTTATCTAAGAAAAATGAGCCGACTATAAATATTCCGGCTTTATTCAAGTCTAGCAGTTTCACACAGCTTCGCCTGCGTAACTTGGCTTCTACTATACCGATTTGGATGAAACAAAGCCTATGTCACTCGTGGATGATGTAGCTTTCGAATGGTGAAAGAATTTTTAAAATCGGTTCTTGAGCCTATTCACTACAAACAAACAAAGTTTTCCTCTTTATAATATTAGTATGAAAAATGAGCAACTAGGAATGTAACCGTCTAACTAGGAATGCATCTGACAGTATTTTACTTTAAATTACAATATTTCCTAATCAAAACCATCGCAAGAAATCTCTTAAAATGAATTGCGAAAAATATTCGCTAGTTAAATCTGGAAACTGCCTTATTAGTAATATGTAAGCCAGCATATGGTTACAATCTACGAGATGAGTTAAGGTCTCAACACATATATCAACTCGGAAAGGGATCGTCACCGTATCGCCTCATGCCTTTTTTTTTTGTATGACACTCCATACTACAACCAGAGCTACGGAAAGCCCGGTGAAGTTGTAAAAAGCACGAGGTTGGCAACTCGTTAGTCATTCCAAAAAAAACCAGAGCTACAACGCACACTAATCGGAATCGTAACGTGATCACCGCGCCTCGGAACAGGTTCGCGGTTTTCTAGCCGTAAGCGCGGTGTCGTTTAGCCTTAAGGCCCCATACTTAGTCAGCCAGAAGAGCCAATCGCCGCACTGCCCCGTTCCATGTTTACTATAAAATATTGCGCTCTAAAGTAATTGTCTTAAGCGACAAATCACTATTTTTGACACTATAATAGTTATTTGAAAAAAAGTATAAAAACTGAAACACTTATCTTTTAGATATAGTACTTATCTATGTTTATGTTAAATCTGGTGTCGATATTTTCATAATTGAAGTAGAGAGTTGGGTTTTGCTTTCAAAAAAGGGTTAACTTTTTGATTTTTTCTATCTAGCAAAGTGAAATGAATCGTGTTTTGGAAACACTAGTCATATAAAGCGTATTTATGTTAATCTTGTGTATTTTTGTCACCAAGATCCATGATTGCTTTGTATGAAAAAAAAACATTATACTGCTGACGTATTTTAGCATACATGGACTCTTAATTATATGATCATATTCTACCATGTTTTGATGTGCAAATATTTTAATGCTGACGTATTTTAGCATACCTGGGACCTTAACCGAGTTGATGTACAGGAGCCAATGATACTGTTTGGTTACGCGCATACGTCAAGTTGACCCCTGGTTGACGGCGACGCGAAAGGCGATACGGTGACGATCCCTTTTCGAGTCGATATGTGTGCTGAGACCTTTATACAAACTAAGACAGCGATCGCTACAGTCAATGTTAACAACTCACGCTCACATAAGATCACGAAACTGTCCGGTCATTGCTTTACCAATGAATAAATTGGAAAACGAAACTGGAAACAGGAAGACAACTTAAGGGGTAATAACTACGTATTTAATAATTATAATTAAGAATCCGCAAATGCTTAAGAATAATACCTTAAAAACTTTCAAGATAACAAAATAATACCTCAAAATTGTAGTCGTACCTTTGTTGGTACCATATATTTTGAAGCAATAAAAATTTTGATTGATAATAATGTCTTCTATTTTTATAGGTCCCTGAACAAGTAACACAAATCTGAACCATAAGTAAGCAAATTATTCGCTTATGTTATGGAAGCCTACCCCCGCCGGGGAATCGAAGACGAGCCTCGTATTCGGTCGACCTAGATGTGTACGCTAACCGATCAACCAACGAGGGGGTCAATACATATGAATAGATAGGTAGATAAATATAACTGTACTTAAAAAATACTCAATACAACTTTTGTTTTAATTTTTTTATGATATTAGATGGCAAACAAGCCTTTTTTTATGATATTAGAAGGAAACAAGCAGACGGATTTCCTGCCTAGAGACACCAAAGGTGGTAATGGTATGTTGCCAACCTGAGGCCGGGATGGCAGGCCTCGAGCAAAGTAAGTTTACTGGCTACCCTACCCTCCGAACCGAAACTCGTCATGATGTTATGGCGGCAGGAATAGGTAAGGCGGTGGTACCAATCCGGGTGAGTCGTAGCAAAACTCTACCACCTAGTGAGATGTCACGGTGTTAGGGACGTTAAACTTATGCTCGCCTTTTATGAGCTGCCTAGCAGGAAGGCAGATGGTTTATTCTGCAAAGGAGACCGGACCAACATTGGGAACATCTACAAACATAATTCGGGGTTCGGAAATACTCACTTTTTAGGTAGGTACTTGCCGAAATTTTAATTGTTATTTTTGGGTCTACTTGATATTGTTGAAGCCAATAATAAATTAATTTTAATTGAATACAAATTGCTAGAGAGGTATTTAGAAGGTGTGATGAAAAAGCGAAGACATAGTAAGGCAGCTGTGCATTGGAAGAAGAAAACAAAATTCAAATTCCCAGCTTATTTTCACCGTACTGTTTTTTAGGGTAGATCACCGTTTTTTAGGGTTCCGTAGCCAATTGGCAAAAAACAAAACCGTT
>NJDD01000614.1:183562-198419 GCA_002245505.1 Calephelis nemesis
TGACGTTATGGCGGCAGGAATAGGTAAGGCGGTGGTACCAATCCGGGCGAGTCGCTGCGAAACTCTATCACTTAGTCAGATGTCACGGTGTTAGTGAGGATAAGCCTATGCTCGCCTTTTACGAGCTACCTGGCAAGAAAGGCAGATGGTCTATTCTACAAAGGAGCCCGGACCAACCGGTAATGCATATTTTTTATGTATGTTGGTGACGTCATTGACATAGTTCTCTTTGTTTTTAGAAAGTCTGTCATACTTTGTCAAACTACACGTCTTCTCTCTCCGATCCGAATCCGAAGAAATTCTTTGAAATGCAATAGTAACTGGGACAGTCAGTTAATTAAGTGATTTATGTGTATTGTGCGATAATTATAAAATATATACTCGTTTGCGTAAATATGCGATGATTTAGTCGATGTCTACTTACGGCTTAATAACATATCTACATATTATAGAGATACATCTAAAAGAGTTTTGTTGCTAAGATAAATTTGTTATTTATCGAAAATTAAAAGTGGCTGCCTGGTTACTAATCTAAATTAGTCCTATCTCTTATATTAGATACATTAAGTACTAATATTGACCATAAGCGTATAAACTTTTCTCGCTCAGGCGATTTTTAGTACCCTCATGTTTTAAATCTATATATGTAAAAATTAATCCCCATTTCCCGTAGTCATCGCCTCGCACCTGAACGGAATGACCAGTCCTAGTATTTTTTTGTTATGTTAGTTACTGTCACTGAAAATACTGAAAATAACAGGGAAAATTTTAAAAACGATTCTTTATTTTTTTCCATATAAACTTAGTACTTAGCTGCTAATGTCAAGCGACACATAGTTTGCCGGGTCTGTTATATATTTTATATTCACTAACAAGACGTAAACCAAACGAAATTTATTTATTTTGCGGAATAAGTGTGTTAAGAAGTTATTACAATTACCTACATTTAAGCATACCAACATATTATACATAGTGGTGTACAAATATGTAATAAATATTAATACAAATGAAATATTTATACATATTTTATTATTTAAATCAAAGCACCTAATTAACTTTCTCATTTAACTTTCCGAGAATTATCTTTGGAAATTTCTGTACCTTTCAAAGTACAGTAATTTACATATAACAAATTCGTAATATTTTTGTCTCACAAAAAAACAAAAGTATATCGATCCCACTAGTACCGACTAATTGGCAACTATATCGCAGACACCCTACACATTTCGGGCGTACACGTGTTGTATTTTTTCCGCTATGACATGGCACTATGTCTACGAGTATCCCTGCTTTCCCGAATGTTCCTTTGTTTATTTGACTTGGCAGTTTTTTTAGATACTAAAAAATATTCATGGATTTTTCCCTAAAATGCGTCAGATCTTTTCACGGAAAAATTAGCTCAGTTCAATTTCGAAGTGAGACCAGTGGGAAATGTTAATGTATTTTTATTGTGATCTCTTCTAAATATCGTAACGTACAGTAAAGAATAAACAGTCAGCACCCAAGATATTACCCGTGGGTGATTGGACACCTGCTGATACTAGACGACTTTGATCTCTGTAAAAAGCACACTTACCGCTCATCAGAAAGGTCTGCAAGGACCATGAGATTTGGCACTAGCTTCTCTCTGCCTTCACCGTAAGGGACTTGACGTGAAGATATGTATGTATGTATGTATTTACTGACCACTCTCTGAATTGTAACCCGAAATGGCGAGCACTTGGCGTTAGAGAGAGATGAGGAGATTGTACCAGTCCGAGCGACCCATTGCAGAACCCATCCTCTTATCGTGTATGCAATGCTAAAATAATGCAGCAGTTTACATTACCAAAATAAATAGTATCTTTAAGCCCGTACCCCCGAAGAGGTATGCAGAGGTTGACTGGTACGCACGACTAGCCGAAGACAATAAGAAAATTTCTCACACCTCCTGGCAATAATCCACACAACAAAAAAAGAGTGAGCAAAATCGGTTCATCCGTTCAGGCAAGATTGTACGACCATGCGTAACGGGGATTCATTTATCCGGTAATGGGGATTTATATACATTTATCTTAATATACATAAATTACGTGTCACGTTATGTGTCCGCGATGGACTGCTAACCAATTTCAATCAAATTTGCACACCGTGTGCAGTTTGATCCAACTTGATCTCAATCTCAATCTCAATTTATGATCAAAAAAATTACAATCTAAGCGAAGCCGGAACAGGCAGCAAGTATATATGAGATTAGAAAGATTATTATTACCTAACTATAAGTGAGTCTTTATGTTTTAAAAATCTTCATTGAATCATACATATTTCGTAAAGAAACTAGCTCATAAAACTTAGTTAATATTTTAAATGCCTAGATATGAATCATAGAATGTTGAATTTATAATCAATTTTGAACGCATGACTCAGGAAATAATGCTAGTAATACGAAAGGTTTTAATGTATGTACAAAACTGAGTCACCGGTGAACACTTCACAACAAAATACTGTTTTGCATTTTACATGAATTAACTACATTTCTAATTTATACAATATGTTTTATTAACATTTAAACTATTTATGTAATAATAGTTCCTGTGTTTGTAGTGGTTGCATTCCCATTTTGATACACTTTAGTTAGTTTTTGAAGTTATACTTCTTTTGGCGCGTAAGAAAAAAACTATGAGGGAATGAGTAAATTTTTACGATGCGCGCGCACACTGTCACGAAAAACCGACATGATGAAGTTAGCTATAGATAACATTTTAGTTTTTCAAAAAAAGGTACCTTAAGTATTAAATAAACTTTATTTAACTTAGTAATGCATTAAATAAAACTTTTAATGTATTAAATACCTTTTGACTATGGTTAGTGTCATTTTGTCTACAAATGTAAAATAAGGCAAAAGATAAAATTTTTAAAAAGATTTTTATCTTATTACGCCGAAGAAGTATAACTTCTAACGCGTGTACATAAGTACACACACATTTTTTTTTATTTTACGTTACTTTGCGGAAAATACATTGTAATAAAAAAGTATTTTCACGCCTATATCCCCGAAGTCACCCACGACTAGCTAAGACACAAAGTGCCACAATGTGATTGGTGGCAAGCCTATTGCCAACCGGGCACATATCCAATCCCGAGCAACGTTTTTTTATTAGAAAATTGGAAATATCCAATTTTATTTTTGTTGTCCGACCTGGGCTTCGAACCCGGACCTCATGCAGTCAAGTCCAACAACTGCACCGCTAGACCACAGAGGCTAGCCATTGTAATAAATTTAAAATAAGCCTTTATTTTGCTAATTCCGTGTAAGCAGATTAACTGTTGCGGCGAGAATTCTTCTCTGACAAGCCTAAAGTTTTTATTTAGTTTTTTTTTATTTGATACGACGACGAAGGTGGCCAGTAGACACCATTTATGTTTTTTTTCCTTTGCTCGCCAACTTGATAAACGCCCTTGTTTACTATGGTTCATTTTATACATGTTAGTTTTAGGTTTGGATTGGTTTAAGTTTGCAAACACCAAAAATGTTGTAGGTGCGGCGCCGTCACGGCAATTGTGCAAGTCTATTTGCTACCCTACCTTCGGAACGGAATATAATACTGTCATAATGACAGCAGAAGTAGGTGAGGCGGTGGATACCTACACATCCAGATTAATTGTAGCGGGTCACTCTGCTACAAGAGGTCTTTTACTTATAAAGACTTCTATACCTTAATGTATGTGAATTAAATATTTTCTTATTGTTTTTCTTCAATTATTCTGTAAAGAAAATTTAAAGAAAATTGCCTTCCATTTCCTGAGAGAGATTATAATATCAGATTGAACCTTGGAATTGGTATATGTTTACGGGGATCAGTAGGGTTACTCTTGAATCACGATAAATGCAATATTGGAAATTGGAATCGGATATGTCATTTGAGGTACTTTTGAACAAAAAAATAACGAATTACCAAAGTTTAGTTAATAATAAACAATACATTATTTTATTGGATTCATTGAATTTTGTTGTAACTAAATGTTAATAATCCGTTTTTACTTTGTTCGCTCACATCCGATTGCAATTTCCAATTTGCATGCAATCGATATTCAAGAGTAACCCTACAGGCATAAAAATTCAAACAGATTGAGACTTTTTTTATTTTATTTTGTTGATAAGTCTTACAAGCAGTTGTTATAATATTGTAATTTCTACATACAATGATTAACTAAAAACTATCGCACAACGAATTACAAATAAACACACTTAACTCACATATTTGTTCATATTTATATGCTAACAAATATTTTTTTGAGACACGTCAGTTAAAACAATTATTAAAATTAAGGAAAAGACGTAATACATATTGATCTTTGTTAAAAAAACTGGGCAAAAGGTTAAGAATTTAACCTTATAGAATGATATTCAAATAACAATTGTAATTTCTAACTTCGTTTTTTAGAGAAAGAGGTTATAATGTTCTCGTCTATTGTGTATTTTAAATGCTACTAGTTGACCCGACAAACGTAGACGTGTTTTAATTAATATAGCACTGATTAACATTGTAGCACTATGGCATATAATATATTATAGCATATATATTAGCATTATAGCACTAAAATAAACTGATATTAAAGTATCTTCACCCCCATATCCCCGAAGAGGTAGGCAGAGGCACAACCAGGGTACCCACGACTAGCCGAAGATACTAAGTCCCACAATGTGATAGGTGGCGAGCCTATCGAAACAACCGGGCACATAATATCCTATCCCGAGCAACATTTTTTTTTATTAGAAAATTGGAAAAACCCAAATTTCTTTTGTTGCCCGATCCGGGATTCGAACCCAGGACCTCATGCAATCAAGTCCAACTACTGAACCGCTAGACCATAGAGGAGATAAACTGATATTAGCACACAAATATCAAAAAAGTTTGAAAATTTGTGAAACTTTAGGGGATGAGGTTTTGTATAAAATTCAGGATTTTTGAACAACGACAAAAATATAATAATACCGATCAAACGTGAGGCAAGGACTCGATTCCCGATTTATAATATTAATTCTCGTATTTTTAAGTATTTAAGTATTTCTATGTATTAGAATTGTATAAGTGTTTTTTAAACATACATTGACATACAAACAAACACACACACACACACACACACACACACACACACACACACACACACACACACACACACATACATACACACAGTATTGATACAAAACTATCCTCTCCTCAATTTATGGTCTAGCGGTTCAGGTGTTGGATTTGACTGAGGTCCCGGGTTCGAATCCCAGGTCGGACAACAAAATAAATAGAAAATGTATATTTTCAATTTCATTAATATATAGATAAGTAAATTTTATGTATCCTTTTGAAACAATTTCTGTTTGTTTTCCAGAGGTGGCGTTAATAACTGCGACACAGTCTCTGACTAGTGCAGTTATTATCGTTGCAATATGTTATAATTGTATAATTGTGTTAGTTTCAAATAGAATATTTTCAATTTCAAATTTATCTTTGACTTGATTACCAATAGCATGATTTAATATTCAAAGACATAACGACATAATTTACTTAGTTTGGGAATTGGGGTATGTCCTAATTGAAGGGTTAGTTCGAGAATGGTTTAATGGTTTTACTAGGTGGTAGAGTTTCGCAGCGACTCACCGGATTGGTACCACCGCCTTACCTATTCCTGCCACCATAACGCCATGACGTGTTCCGGTCCGGAGGGTAAGGTAGCCGGTAAACTTACTTTTGCTCGAGGCCTAACATCCCGGCCTCTGGTTGGAAACGAACCATTACACCTTTGGTGTCTCTAGGCGGCGGGAATTTCTCACCATCAGGAAATCCGTCTGCTTGTTTGCCTTCCAATGTCATAAACAAAAAACTGTTTTTTTTTCAAATATTAGTTATTGGTATCGTTGGATTCAGAAAGAAATAATCTATCTAATGCCCTTATCAAAATAACAAGAATCGTATTATATCTCGAGATATTCAGTCTTAAAACGGTTTAACTGACACAGATGTCGAGGTCGCTAACACCAAAAATATTGAATATTAATTAAACCTACATAAAATATCATAATTATCTCAATTCTAATATAAAAATGGATTATATCGCCAAAAACTCTTTTAACTTTAAACAAGCGCCGTATTTGTGGTGAATTTCTTTTTTACGATTACCCAGGGATAATAATTTATTTATTATGATGTACCAACCTACTAAAAAGTTGATATTTACTTCTTTATGTACTTGTTATTGTTAAAGATCAAAAAAGTTTTTTTTATGTTATAGGAAGGCAAACAAGCAGACGTATTTCCTGATGGTAAGAAATTCACGTCGCCTAGAGACACCAAAGGTGGTAATGGTGCGTTGCCAACCTGAAGCCAGGATGTAAGGCCTCGAGCAAAAGTCAGTTTACCGGCTACCTTACCCTCCAACCGGAACACGTCAACAGCAAGCATTGACGTTATGTCAATAGGAATAGGTAAGGCGGTGGTACCAATCCGGGCGAGTCGCTGCGAAACTCTACCACCTAGTAAGATATCACGGTGTTAGTGACGGTGAGCCTATGCTCGCCTTTTGCGAGCTGCCTGGCAGGAAAGTCTATTCTACAAAGGAGCCCGGACCAACACGGGGAAAAAAATATAATTATTATTAATATAAAAAATATTATTATTAATATAAAAAGTAAAAATAATAAATAATAGTTCAAGAACTAACGAAGCCGCGTTTGTATCTAGCTTGACTAAAAAATAAACGAATATCATCTATAAGTTCAAATAAAAAAAAATGTTAAAAAACATTTCATACTGAGAAAGAACGGGGTGTAAATTAAAAAAAAATACAACAGAGGATAGAGGAACAGTAAACTGATTATAAAATATGTCATCATGCACCCCGAGTTTTTATACGATAATATTGTTATTGTCGTAATCACTAATTCATAATCTTAACTGATGTTTTTTTTTAATTTAAGCACATATATTTTTTTACACTTATAATTAGTTTTCTAGCTACTTACGCTTTTGTTGTTGGTGTCAGTCAATAATTCCAATACATAAAAAAATATTGTAATTCATATAAATAGAAAAAGAGAATATTAGAGAAATATTTAAATAGAACATCAGTGACATTTGACTAGGTGGTAGCTCATGGTAGAGTTTCGCAGCGACTCGCCCGGATTGGTACCACCGCCTTACCTATTCCTGCCGCCATAACGTCATGACGTGTTCCGGTTCGGAGGGTAAGGTAGCCGGTAAACTTACTTTTGCTCGAAGCCTAACATCCTGACCTCAGGTTGGCAACGCACCATTACCATCTTTGGTGTCTCTAGGCGGCGTGAATTTCTTACCATCAGGAAATCCGTCTGCTTGTTTGCCAGTTCTATAACATAAAAAAAATAACAAACGCAAAAGTATTAACCTCTCGGTCAACGAGGATAATTATTTTTTATGTTACGACTTATGAGAGTAAGTTTATACCTATAGTAAACATTATTATTTATTTAATTTTATTAACTATTTTTCTTTCATGGATTAGCTTTGAGAAATTTCTTTTAGTAGAGACACACACGATCATCATTCGTTTTTTTAAATTATTATTTATTAACATAGGTAACATTATAGTGAGTGAATAAATGAATGAAATGAACAGTTTAGAGTGAGAGGTCGTGGTTTCCGTTAGTCCTCACCTGTCCAACAGGTTCCACAACGTAGCCAGTGGATATAAATTACGAATTCAAGCTACTTTAATAATTAATTCTTACAATGTTGTATCTGGAAAATATTGTGGAGTATAAATTAATAATGGCTTTGGACGTAAAATATTAAATTCATTACATGTTTCCTTCAAGAAATTTCCGCTTTTTCTTATTTAATTTCGATATCTATACTTCTATGCTAATACGCTAAAATGCAGTATAATAATAATATGCTTATTGGGTCTAACGTCGAACTTGACTTCTTGACATCCCGGGTTCGATCCCCGTGTCGGGCAACAAAAGAAATAGAAAATGTATATTTTCAATTTCATAAAAAAAATGACGTTGCCCTTGATTGGATATGCGCCCGGTTGGCGATAGGCTTGCCACCCATCACTTTTATGCTTATGCACTTTTTTTATGCTTAACGCAAACCTTTATCTTTCACAGCTCAACCGCTGTACCAATTCGAAGAAATTATATAGATCCAAAGAAGATCCAAAATAGGCTAATTTTTAAATGGTGATGGGGGTTTTTCCAAACAATTATGACTCAGGGACCTTCCAGAAAAGAGCGTACTCATTCCTTAAAGGTCGGCAACGCATCTGTGATACTCCTGGTGTTGCCGATGTCCGTGGGCGGCGGTGATCACTTTCCATCAGGCGACCCACTTGCTCATTTGCCTCCTCTTGTATAATAATAAATAATAATAAGTTCAGTTATATTTCAAGCACTACAAAGTCTTAACAATTTTAGTAATAGGAATCCCATCAAAAACATTTTCTTATAAAACGTTGCCAGTTTAAAAAATATGGCTGGCAATGTAAAAATTATCAGATGTGCCATATAAGAGCTAAGCTTTTGACTTTAAGCACTCTGACTCTATAACTCCATCTTCACAAAAAATATACTTTTCACTTTGCTCGTCTTGACAGGAAGGCCCCTTGCTCCCTAATAATTAAATAATTTCAGATACAGATTTAGCATATTATATAAATCTGCGTTAGCCTTGAAGATAATGCGCAGTATTTGTCATAAAATAAGAGCCAATGAATAAAAATTAACTTCCTTTACACCACTTCTTATAATAAGACATGCTTGGAATAACAATTTGCAAGCCATTATTTAAAGAAAACCATAGAGACATTATATATTGCAGTTATTATTAAAGTAGTTGACATAACTAGAATAATGCTTGGTTTGTCACCAAATAGCAATTTCCTGATTATATAACATTCTAAAAATAGCATCATAAAAAAGTATTGTGCAATACCTAAAACACCACTTATATCTAAAAATTGCATTATAATAAACAGGTATTCTGCAATACCTGAAACACCACTTATGTATCTAAAAATCGCATTATAATATTACATGATAAGCATTGACGCCGTGGTAGGAAGATCATTAAAATAATGTTCATGCTACTCTGTCGGTTAAAGAGTGCACCTGTAATTTTACCTTAAATAAAAAATATTGTGGATACTGACTCGTACTGAACTAATATTGATGAAACATAGCTCCAATTTCAATTGATGCTATATTTTGTAGAGTTGAAGCTAACACTGGGAATAGGTACACCTTAGACGAATAATTTGTTTAGTAAAATGTATAGAGGCGTTTTACAAATACAAAATTTAGACAAACTAGTAAGCATAAAGTGTACATGTAATTTATTTAGAAACACTTGTACTTTCCACAATATATTTTATTATTTTTTATTTTTATAATTTAGACAACCGGTTTCGCTATACAAGCATCATCAGGGCTATATTGTTATATAGCCCTGATGATGAATTCCACCAAGCTCCGACGATAAGAAGTATAGAATCTATAAAGTGTACATGTTTTCGAAAACCTGTGCAGTTATCAATGTAACGTGATGATTGTGATCGCTAAATTACAAAACAGCTCGACCGATTCTCGTGTAATCATTTATGCATATTTGGTAGGTATGAGCATAGGACGTTGATTGGTGCATGTCTCTAACCATGAGAAAAGACCTAGGCTTGTTTTCTGTCTTAGCTCATAAAAATAATCATGCAGCTAGGTGACATCTATTAGCATGGGAGTGCACAAGTCAAGACCAGCTTAAAAGTAAACTTACAGTCATTTGTTTAATCCATTATATATTCTGCTAATACAATCCCAGCAATTCAAATAAAAACGTTCTACAAAACATTGGAATTCGGAAATCATAATCTCGTCTTGTGAAATATTCCACAACTAATATAGATCGAGGAAACCATTGAAACAGTCAATTTGATCGAGCAGCACGATGAAAATCCCACGTAAACGTGGTGCGGCTCCCGCCCACGTCGAACGACGACCGAGCCGGTGGCCCTGACCGAATCTTACACTACTGTTTGGATTTATACCTACAACAAAAACAGACGAAATCTGTAAAATCTTGTTCGAGAACGTAAGCATTTCATAAATTAGCTTTGACGATAAAAAGACTTAAACCGGTTTAGGCTAGATTCACACGCACTACAACAACACCACGTGGTCGGGTGCAAATTTGTAATGAAAATCGGTAGAATCTACATGTACCATGTTAAAAAGTCGTTATCGACCACAAGGGTGATGCCGATCACATTCAGACAATAGGCCAACTCTTGCATCTCGATTCATGCAAAATTGGTAATTGAAATTGGATCGTTTTAGGCAGTCTCGAACACAACACTAGAAACTTATTAACTATTATACACACGTTTTTTTGGTATACAATGGAATTCCACCAAGTGCCGACGATAGCAAGTATAGATTTTATTAACTTTTGTATATTGATAAAAAATAAATTGTTTTAGCGGATTCTTTGCATGTTTTTAAAAATAATCAATGAAATCGAGATTTAAGACAAACTCTTCTGATTTCCACTATAACGCTAACACTAGCTACAAAACAGTTACTCCTTTTCGGATTCCAATGATCCTCAGCGAAAGCCAGAGTCAAACTGTCAGTCCACACTTGTGAGCAGCCACAAGTGACATTGCAATCCACATCCATATTTTGTCGGCACCACAACACAACTTCAGAAAACTGTAGCGACATTATTCAAACATAACCACTGCTTGGCCATTTTATGTGGGAGCGATGCAGTGTGGTTGTAGTTCGTGTGAATCTAGCCTAAAAAAGCACTGAGGCTCTCTGCAGGGACGAGTAAATATTTTTGGACCAAATCGAAATAACTAACCAACCAAATAGCTAAATTCTATTTGGTTTGACCTAAAGTAAGCAAATTATATGCTTGTATATACCTAGGTGTTAGCCAACGATGCTCATAGAAACATACGTATAGGTACCGTAATAAACTGAAAAACCGGAAGAACTAAAATAATACTTGATCACCAGGGACTTTGTCAGTATATATTTTAACTGACTCCAAAAAAAAGAGGTTATCAATTCGGCTGTAAGTATATTTTTTGTATGTTTTTTACGCGATAACTCGACCAATAGCCCACCGATTTCGATTGTTCTTTCTTAGAAAGATTGGTCATGATTTCGAGGTGGTCGGTATTAGTTTTATCATGATCTGACTAGTGGTTTTCCTACTACTAGTAGGATGTTGACAACATTTATGGGACCATTTCAGAAACATCTGTTTTCTTTCGAAAAAAGAATTATCAAATCGAGACGTGGTACCCAATAGCTGTAGTCGGTTTTTGTAGTTTTAAAATAATATAACCTGCGTTTAAACTCGAGACTTTAAACATATGCGTATAGCATTTTATCAAAATCACTCTTCCGTTTTTGCCGCATTTATATATATTAGTATGAATGTTCATCACACAATTTCCTGTCCCTGTCAAAAAACAAACCAGAGCTCGTGCATTATTGGTTGGTTAAATGTATTTTCCAACCAACGAGACGTTCATAGACGTCACAAAACCCGGAAAGATTTAGAAACAGAATTTTGCCACGACCATAAATCTTTCCCTCGCGAAAACGCTTTGAAATATTTTTTACCAAGCGGAAATCTTAATCAGACTATTTATGTATCAACGCAAATTCGCGCTATTTCCTTGTAATCTACGTAAAGTGAGATTTGTCTTTAAAAATGTTCTGGCGTCAGTTCAGATCACGTATCATTCTTCCGCGTTAATCTGGGCCCCTTATTTACTTTCCACTTTCACGAATTTTGTAAAAGACGATCATAACTAATAATCCTTAATTAGATCCCCTAGTTGGTCCGGGCTTCTTTCCCCGTGTTCGTCCGGGCTTCTTTGTAGAATAGACCATCTGCCTTCCTTACCAGGCAGCTCTTAAAAGGCGAGCAAAGGCTCACCGTCACTAACACCGTGAATTCTGACTAGGTGGTAGAGTTTAGCAGCGACTCGCTCGGATTGGTACCACCGCCTTACCTATTCCTGCCGCCATAACGTCATAACGTGTTCCGGTTCGGAGGGTAAGGTAGCCAGTAAACTTACTTTTGCTCGAGGCCTAACATCCCGGCCCCAGGTTGGCAACGCACCATTACCACCTTTGGTGACTCTAGGCGGCGTGAATTTCTTACCATCAGGAAATCTGTCTGCTTGTTTGCCTTCCAACATCATAAAAATAAAAAATATATTTTTTTTTGGAATATTGGAAGGCAAACAAACAAACGTTTTCCTAATGGTAAGAAATTCACGCCCCCTAGAGACAACCAAAGGTGGTAATGGTCCGTTGGCGAATTGAGGCCGGGATGTAAGTGTAAGGACTAGGAAGGCAAGCATTGACATTATGGCGGTAGGAAGGTAGGGCTGTGGTACCAATCGGGGCGAGTTGCTACGTAACTCTACCACCTAGTAGGATGTCACGGTGTTAGTGACGGTAGGCCTATGCTCGCCTTTTACGAGCTGCCTAGCAGGAAGGCAGATAGTCTATTCTGCAAAGGAGCCCGGACCAACACGGAGGAATGACAACTAAATATTAAGGCTGCATTCAGAGACGTCAATTATCTATTACGTAGTCGTCAAGTCGACATTTTCTATACAACTTAACATCTCTTGACTGACTGACTAATTCATCACCGAGCAGCAAAAATTGTTAAAGTTACATCCATACAATATGGTGAGTAGGGTCGTTTTATTAGATAGACACCCACTTGGGACGAAATTTTGGAAATTCTGCGTCTAAAGGGGTTTTAGTTTGTGTTGAAGACCGTCATATTTTCAGGTAGAGATATGGAACTTTATTTTTGAGCTACTTGTTAAAAAAATGAGATACATAATTAACTGTTTTTTTAACTGAATTTGTATGAAAGTTCTCATAAATTTGCTATAGATTATAAATGAATAAATGCATTAAAAAAAAAGAATAAATTGTACGAGAAATCCAAAATACATAAGAAATTTTGAAAGTGTGTACAGCCAGAGATTAGTATATATATATTGTCTTTGGTACAGCTTATCTTAAGCTAGCTTTTATCATGTAGATTAAATGTCATTAGAATATATTAATATGTTATCATCGTGCAATGAACGATAATCTTCTCACATTTAACACACACATACACACACATAGACAAGAGAATAAAATTAGATGCGGCCATAAATCTAAAAATTAAGGGATACTGGCACACTGTGGTCGTAATCATAACATTGGTTGAAACGTCAAGAATCTTTAAACCCGTATAATTATCACAACTTCCGTATAATCTACGTGTAGGTGCTTATTTCTATTCGTAAAAACAAAGCTTCATACAGAGCTTTGACCGGTGGCGTGCGTCAGGCACGGAAATAGAGCGCTCTGTGTATTGGCACCTCACCTCGTTGTAGGAGACAACCACTGATAAACGGCTAATTTCGTTTAAGGCTACCCGCATACATGCAGCAATAATGACTTTCTTTTGTCTGGAGGTTATAGTACTCCCTTATTTATTGTCTAGCACGAGAATCGGGTTTGATTTCCAAGGGCAGATATTTTTGTGATAAACATAGACGTATGTATTTTTGGGTCCGGGTGTGTTTATATGTATTCCTTATGTTTCTATGTATCAGCGTCGTTTATAAATACCCGTATATAGAGCAATTAATTTGTTTACTTTTGGGAAAAATTTAGTTGAAGTTAAATATTAATTATTGAACATAGATATTTTATGTGCAAACGAAATACCTGAACCCAGTGCAATACTTTCAAATCAATCTAAGAGGGTTAGTAATGTATGTGAGTAATCTGATATTTGATTTGCTTACAATTGAAATTCTTAAAGTAAAATGTATCGATAAATCCATGTAATCTCAGAACAGTTTCTCACTATGTGCAAACGAAATACCTGAACCCAGTGCAATACTTTCAAATCAATCTAAGAGGGTTAGTAATGTATGTGAGTAATCTGATATTTGATTTGCTTACAATTGAAATTCTTAAAGTAAAATGTATCGATAAATCAATGTAATCTCAGAACAGTTTCTCACTATTACATTCGTAAACTGTATAGAGTAATACTCTGAACTAAACAAACCAAAAGTATCAATTTACCTTACTACAAACTAATGATAAAAAATATATCGCATTTTAGGTAAATTTAGGAATTGAAACAAATGTCGACTATAAATTGTAGTAAAAAAGTGGGACATATTTATTGTTTTATTACAACAGCTATAGTTTTGCTAGCCATAGATACTAATAATTAGAAACAGTGTAACGTAGCGGCTTCATCGAATAAGTATTCGTATAAAATGCAATTTAAATTGAATACATCTTCTTAAAATATTAGACGGATATCCTGTAACCGCATCCCGTTCCGGTGCACGGTGTGACAGAATCCACACGCTGCAGTAGGCGTACCACACCACACGGGTGGCAATATGTTATACCGTGCGGTTTTTGTTTAAAAATCATTGTTTTCAGTACAATTTTAACATCCGCATCACTGCTCACTGTAGCGGTGTCCTGTGCAGTGTGGGATTAGCTAAAAATAGTTAACATGCAAAAGACTTTCATAGGCCATAAAGCAGAGCAAAAAGAGCAATAATCGTAATGTCGAACCGCGATACTAATTTTTATTAGGGTGCTTATGAATTTGACGTCTCTTAGTGTGTGTATTTGTGTTTGTGAATGTGAATGTGAATGTGAATGTGTGTGTGTGTGTGTGTGTGTGTTTGTGTTTATGTGTGTAAATTCTCCTGCAACGATTATCCTAAAGACTGGAAATTGGCATTTTCAAACACCGTCGTCGAAGTTATGGCAGCAGGA
>NJDD01000619.1:2336-26596 GCA_002245505.1 Calephelis nemesis
GCCTTCCTGCCAGGCAGCTCGTAAAAGGCGAGCATAGGCTTTCCGTCACTAACACCGTGACATCCTACTAGGTGGTGGTAGAGTGTCGCAGCGACTCGTTCGGATTGGTACTACCGCCTTACCTGTTCCTGCCACCGTCCAATGCTTACCGTTGACGTGTTCCGGTTAGGAGGGTAAGGTAGCTGGTAAACTTACTTTTGCAATTTAAGGTTGGTTAAAAGTTTAAAGTTCTTTTAAAGTTCGTTATTAATTAAGGCCTAACATTCCGGCCTCAGGTTGGTAACACACCATTATCATCTTTGGTTTCTCTAGGCGGAGTGAATTTCTTACCGTCAGGAAATCTGTCTACTTGTTTGCCTTCCATTTTCATAAAAAAAGTATTTTACACCCACTTTAAAAGGTAGATCTGAATTGGAAGTACATCAGCGCAATAATAAAAAAGGTGGTATGTCATAACCAGCACCTTAAGGATCTGGCGCCAAACACAAAATATTCTCTTTTTGGACCTTCGGTTTCGTTTCAGGTTCGGGTCGGTTTAAACGGATAAAGTTAGACAAAAATCGTATATATACTATATATTGTCACCTTTTAAAAGTTCTATCTCAAGTCTGCAAAACCGTATACCTGAAATGTTTAATCCTGTTAATGTTATAAATGCGAAAGTTTGTTTGTTACTCCTTCACGCAAAAACTGCTACACTGTTTTTATTGAAATTTGGCACACACTTAGAGGGTAACTTGGATTATCACATAGCATAGTTTTTATCAAGAAAAATGATCCTTGTAGGGCCATTAGCCACGCGGACAACGCCGCGGGCACCTATTTATAACTAAAATAAATGTATTTTCCATAAATACTTCATTTTATTATTCAGATTTAAAGAAATTTAATTTCTTTTTTCAGTTCTGGTAGATATAAAAGCGACGTCGTGATTTTTTTAAATAATGATTTACTAGCCATTGCCCGCGGCGTTGCCCGTGTTGTTTATGGTGCCACAGGATAACTTTTTCGGGGTAAAAACCGTCGTATGTGTAAATCCAAGTTAGTCTATGTGGTTGCCAAATTTCATTAAAACTGATTCAGCAGTTTTTGCGTGAAGTTGTAACAAACAAACAAACAAACAAACATACAAACTTTTGCATTTATAATATTAGTAAGATTCATATGAAAATTCTCCTGTCACGCTAAAAAATTGGGAAAATTAATCCATCCGTTCACACATGATGCTTGATGTGACCAAGGGTAACACGAATTCATTTTTAAAGAAAAAAATTCTTACAATTACTTATTTGAAAAATCCCATTCATTTTTAGTGGAAATATTTTCTGACAAAATACAGAACATACTTTTGACGTTAATTGTTATTTGTCTTTAACAGCTTCATTATTTTAAAAATTAGCATTGTTTGTCATTAGCACTAATGAATATGTATCTTAGTTACTAATCTTAATAGCTAATTGTTTATATTTTTGTGCTAAAAAGGTAGGTAGGTAGACAATGGTGGACAAATAACAAATTATACTAATTGAGGTTAAGTAATGGCATTTTATTACACACATGAGTCACAAAAGAATGTACGAAAATAATTTAGATTATTTAGGAAGAGTCATGATGGAAATTGATTGTTACGCGATTGTTACCCCGTGTTGGTCCGGGCTCCTTCGCAAAATAGACCATTTGCCTTCCTGTACCAGGCAGCTCGTAAAAGGCGAGCATAGGCTTACCGTCACTAACACCGTGACATCTGATTAGGTGGTAGAGTCTCGCAACGACTCACCCGGTTTGGTACCACCGCCTTAACTATTCCTGCCGCCACAATGTCAGCGCTTGCCGTTGACGTGTTCCGGTTCGGAGGGTAGGCAGCTGGTAAACTTACTTTTGCTTGAGACTTATAATCCTGGCCTAAGGTTGGCAACGCACCATTATAACCTTTTGTTTTTCTAGGCGGCGTGAATTTCTTACCATCAGGAAATCCATGTGCTTGTTTGCCTTCCAATTACATAAAAAAAATGTGGATAGGATATGTGCCCGGTTGGCGATAGGCCACCTTTCACATTGTGGGACTTAGTATCTTCGGCTGGTCGTGGGTGCCCTGGTTGTACCTCTGCCTACCTCTTCGGGGATATGGGCGTGAAGATACTTTTAAAATAGAAGTAAATGAAAAAAATACAACGTAAATAAAAATAAAATGAAATAAAAATAAAATACGTGCAACATTTCCGATTAAAAGTTCGTAGCCCTGGCGTAGTGGAAACCGCGACGTAGGCTAGTCTTAAATATTATGATATTATTTTATTAATACGCTTGAATAGCATTTTAGGTCATTGATTTTTTATCATACATAATTAGTTAAACCACACCGTTTAAAAGTTTTGACAAAATTAATTAGCTGTTTGAAGAATTTAATGAATTTAAAATTGTAATTTAATCAATTACCTTTACATAATTGTCTGGTACACTACCGTTACTTATTCTTTACTTTAATTATTTACTTCTTCCTTTTCTCATAAATAATCATGATAATGTTAGTCTTCTAAATTACAAATGTTTTATTTACGATTTGTTTTGCGTTCAAATGGAAAAAAAATACAGTAGGTACCACCTAGGTACATACTGTAGATTACATTTTATACTTACTTACATTAGGTGTATTCTTTAAAAATAATTTTATGTTATTCTCTTTACTATGACTTTAACAAGTGTGGTAACGTATGTAACGTTACCGCATCGACTCGCCCAGATTGTTAGCACCGCCTTCCCTAGTTCTGCCATCATAACGTCAGTGTTTGCTGTTGATGTGTTCCGGTTAAGATGATGAGGTAGCCTGTAAAATTACTTTGGCTTGAGGCGTAAAATCCCGGCCTCCGTTTCTAGGCGGTGTGAACTTCTTATCATCAAGAAATCCGTCTGCCTCCCAATGTCATAAAAAAAAATATATCTCGCGAAAGCATAAGCTAACCTTACTATGTTAAAAAAAATAAAAAAATCATCTAGAGGGGTATCAAGGGTAATAAAAAATAGCTTTGTTAAACTTATGTCAATTCGTCTTTTCTCAAGCTACCAATTACTTTTGTTGATATCGATTATAAATACTTGCCCCAGTTACCGTCCAGGTGCCATTGAAATGCAGGTCACATCGGTGTTTAATTAAAGAAGAAGGGAGTGCCAGATATTAATACCTATTGAATTTCTTTGTTCGCTTATGATTCATGTTGGCGAATCCTAGCTAACTACAAACCTACCTAACTCAAAACTTCAAGTTTGTTGATAAAATTGGTTTCGGAACCTTTTTTCATCTTGTGAAAAAAAATCAAACTTTCGAAAAAAATAGGTAGAATCAGTTTTTGCAGTCTTACTGCGCTTAAACCAACAAAAAATATGTTTTTTCTATCTTCTAATAAAAAAGAACGTTGACCGGGATTGAATTTGTGCCCGGTTGGCTATTCGCCATCAATCACTTTCTCAGACTTAGTGTCTTCGGCTAGTCGTGGGTGCTTTGATTGTGCCTCTTCCTACCTCTTCGGGGATATCAGCATAAAGATATTTTTATGGCGCTTAGTTATATGATAAGTTTTTTGTTTATAGAATGTAGGTAAATGGGTACAGTAAAGATAAACGATTCGTTAGTGATTTGAACAACTTACGATCGGTTACAAACGTCGGATTACATCATAGGTAGTATTAATTTTATCTAAAAAATAGATCAAAATCTCTTATCACAATACGAATTCTTATCAATCAACCAGTATTTGAAGATATATATTTATTCACAGTACGTTTTTGAATCAAACCTTACGTTATAAGTGCTGGGAGTTTTGCAACAGGTAACATTTATTTTATGAAATTTGCTGGTAATTTTAATATCAGGACCAAGTTTTGGTATTGGTTTTGATTTGGTCCTTGCGTTAGTCTGCTTCTTCTTTGTAGAATAGACCATCTGCTGGTAGTACAGTGCTGCAACTTGTCTGGGTAAAGATCCCAGGCCTTACTATTTCCGCCTCCATAATGACTTAGCCGGTAAGCTTAATGTGCTGGTTCGCTGTATTACCTATATAAAATAAATTAACTTTATGGTGTTGTAAAAAAATACTAGTGATAGCATTTATATTTCTTAATTTTTATTAAAATTTTTAGATATCTCATATATTATTTTTTAGATAGAGTTATCTGAAGAAAAATCTGGTGCACTTGATACTAATTATAGATAGGTCTTAAATAATCCTAAGAGACGTGTCTGCATTCTAATCTATATAATATATGGTACAAAATGATTCGCTTTGAACTTTTTTTATTATTTTATTATGGCTACTTTTAGGCCATGATGCCATGCCTTCCATAATAATTAAATTACTTAAGCTCATCTAGTGAGATTTGGTAGCTGTGAGAAAATACACGATATACTAATTTCTTTATAATTAATTCACTTGTGCACTATATCTGAACAAAATTTAACTAATTCCCACCCAAATAAGCTAATTTTACTCATAATTTACACCAAATTCAATAATTACGAAAAAAATACGACCATCTTCATTTACGATGGCGCCAAAACCCCTTTTTTTAATTTGTCGGTTTGGCGATTTGTCTGTTGTTTACCGTATTAAAATGCCATCAGATTTTAACTAAGCAGTATAACTGACATAAGGCAAGCACGAGTGTATTTACTTTTTATTTATTTTCAATATTTTATAGCGTCTGTAGTCTAGCAGTCCGGCGTCGGACTTGACTTCTGGGAATTGAACCCGGGACGGTTCGATTCCCAGGTCGGGCAACGACATAGTAAAATGTTGATCTTCAATTTTCTATTAAAAATAACGTTGTCCGGGATTTAAAATGTGCCCGGTAGGCGATAGGCTGGCCACCTATCACATTGTGGGACTTATGCCCGATTTCACCAAGAGCCCCTATATTTTAGGGGACTTTTAACGTATTTTAGGGGACTGTTTTATATGGAAACAGTCCCGTAAGTAATGTTAAAAGGTCCCCTAAAGTATAGGGGCTCTTGGTGAAATCGGCCATTAGTGTCTTCGGCTAGTCGTGGGTGCCTTGGTTGTGCCTCTGCCTACACCTTCTTGGTTATAGGCGTGAATATACTTATTTTTATTTTCAATTGAGCCTTTACCATGAGTTGTTATAGATTAGGTACGTTCGGTAAGTTCCAATTTCTATAGCACTTTTGGTCTAAAAATGTGTTTCTCTTAGTTACCAATAGAGGCGCTGTTCAAAGTTTTCATACCAATTATTTACAGATACTTGATAAGCCCTAAACTCATGGTAAGGGCCCTGAAATGGTTTTTGTAATGGTTTTCATAGCATTAGCATTAGATATTATGCAATTGTTTGTTTGTATTATATAACCCTTTTGGTTAAGAATGTGAAGGAAGCCTGGCAAGTTTGCACGGATCTTGAGGCTTGGCACTCGATACTTTCTGCCTACCGTGTAAGGGACTTGGCGTGAAATTATGTATCAATGTAAGTCCTAGGCTAATCTACATATATGAAAATGAATCCCCATTTCGCAATTATCGCATCACGCCTGAACAGATAGACCAATTATTTTGCCTATTGTTTTTTTGCTGTGTTGGTTATTGTCAGGAGAAGAATCACGCAGAGAAAAATTAGAAAAATTGCAATGAAAAGTGGAAGTGGAAAAAAACACACTTGAATTGTTGATAACCGTTCATATCATTCATGTTAGTGGCTGTTAATGTTAAGCGATACGAAGTTCGTCGGATCAGCTAGTATATTTATATAAATCAATAAATTTTACATTACGTAATTTATGTCATGGTTGTCATCCTTTTGTGAAAATCTTAAGCTTTGTCAAGTCGTTAAAAAAACAGCAAAATATAAAACTATCTCTTGTTAGGCTGAAGAAATAAAAAAATGTTTTTTCAAAAAAAATATTTGCAAAATATCAGTTTCGCAAAGAAACAGTAAATAAGAATTTTCTTTTTACAAGTCGTCACATTTGAAAAATCAGTTTCGCAGTTAGGCCTTTTTGCAAAAAAAACGTCTCTAACGATCTCTCTAGTTTAGTTAAGTGTTTTCTAGGTAACATAAAAGAAAAAAGATGAGCTCGTTTGGAAACAAAACAAAACAAATTTACCCTTTTTTGATAAAATGCCGATTAGTCACTATTATTATAAGGTTAAATAAACAAGTTTTCGGAAATACATACATACATATATACATATCTTCACGCCAAGTCCCTTACGGGGTAGGCAGACAGTATCGAGTGCCAGACCTCACGATCCTGACAAACCTGTCTTGTTACATTCATTACCCTTTTCATACAAACACGCCGGTTCCGGAAATACGTTCTGATAAATTATAATAAAGTGTTTCAAAATAATATAATTTCGAAACAATAGCACATTTAGTGTGGAAACACTGATAATAATAAACTTTGTTATAAAATGAACAAAAGAATAAGTTTAAACTTGATATCTTACTACTTTACCGATCGTTGCTCACGTTTTGGTCCGTTGAACTCTTTGTATTTCGAAATCTTAACTTAAAACAGGCTCTATAGCTCTATAGCAGGGGTGGGCAAATTCCTCTGACCGCGGGCCGGTACGTTAAAAAAAATCTAGTGGCGGGCCAGTAAATTATAATTTATCTTAAGGCGGGCCGGTTTATTAAAACACCTTCAAATGGCAGTAAATATTAAAACGTTGTATAAAGATAATGTAAGGCATTTTTTTTTTATTTTACAATCCTTTATTGAAATAAAATCTATTTTATTTCAATAAAAATAGTCTTAACATTTCGATCACTATTTTTTTAAGGAGGTTTATATTTTTTCTGAAAAAAACCCTCGGCGGGCCGGATTAAAACCTCTCAAGGGCCGGATCCGGCCCGCGGGCCGTAATTTGCCCACCCCTGCTCTATAGGCACGTGAGTATTGAGTAAAATGTGAGGAGTGAGTAAGTGGAGTCAGTATCCATTAATAAATTAAAGAGCTGCCTATAGTATAGTACAGCATCCAATGCCACAGATAACACTTAAAATTTTACATATAAAAATGAATAAAAAAACGACGGGTTGCACTCCGGGAGTGCCGTCAGAAGTGAAAACTTGAATATTAATGTTGTGCGTTTTAGATATTTTAGAATGGTTAAGGAATAATTTTGCACGATTTGCTTTAATTTTTAGTATGAAAATACTATCATTTATATGGAAGAATACAATATTCATTTATTGCGCTATCGTACACAAACATTACAATACTAACATTCACGCAAGCGCCCTGCGCCGTCTTACGAATTTTCGATCAAGTCACGTGTCTTGACGCGAGTTTAGAAGTTTTTACCTATTCCAAAAGAAATTCGCATCGCCGCTAAGTAAGTTTTCACTTCAAAAATTAAAAATCTCTTGAGTACACCTTATAGTAAAACTTTTGTAATTACGGCTCTTGAGATACTAACTTTACTTTTCAAATGTTAAGTTTGTTTCGTATCTCATTTTAAATTAAACTTTTTGCTTTGTATGAGAAAAGTAAATTCTTTAAAACTTATTTCCATTTGTCTTAGTCGTCGCAATATCCATGAAAGGATGAGTCAATTTTGCCATTTCTTTTTTTGCCGTGTCAACGTCATGTGAAAAAATCGATATTCATAAATAGTACAGGACAATTGTCAGCTAAGCTAGTATTTTATAATTGTTATCATATCATTTTTTATAACATATATCTAATAATTGTGATAAGATAAACTACGTGATTAGATTAGTATTTAGATCTTTGTCAGATGTTGCTTATTCTAATTTGGCGTCTTAATTACAAGGTACAAAACACGTAGCTACATTAAACTGATTAAACATTATTAAAAATAGTGTTATATTGCAATATAGGGGTAACATGTATACCTGTTAAAGTGGCTTACTGCTACACTTAGAAATATCAATTTTTCCTATCATCATATCACAAATTTATGTAAATATGTCGACTTAATGACTCTCGAGTACTCCTTTACAATTCGTAAATGTATCATTTACATTTTTTTTCTACACATTTTATCTGTTTCAAAGTAGTATAATATTCATGTGCTTGCTTCCAATCCTTTCAAATATAAAAATAAACATAAAATATTAGACTCAATTTATCACTTGTATCTTCTACAGTATATTTTTAGTATTTTCTCTAATAGCAAAATCGGTTAGTTAATAGAAAATAAATAGAATGTATAGATAAATTGTGTCTAAAATGAAATTCTACCAAGCGCCGACAATGAGGAGGAATGAAACATAAGTTGTTTTTTGTAGTTAACACGCTAAATTTTTCTCAGTCATTAGATATCATCGCAGTAAGTCATGTCTAAACAATAGAGGCCAATACGATGTACTATGATTCTAAGTAGTTTATAGTTTAAATATCAGATTAAATTGTTCCGCGATATAATATAACATTTAATTAAGTTTTTATCTCATTTGTTACAAAAGGGTAGTAAAAGTTTGACGTCCCTCTCTCTCTGTTTGTGTGTGGCATTATAATTTCTAAACTATTGTCTCTAGATTTCAGTCTGGCATCGCCTGCACCGTAATACATGTCAGTATAAAAACATCAATAAATTTTATATTTCTCTCATTTCAGAGGCCTTATCACAACCCAAGATGTCGAGTGGTGGAGCAACGGGGCCACTGCTGTTCTCAGTTGTCGCTGCTGTCCTGGGGATGTTGCAGTTTGGCTTCAACACTGGAGTAATTAACGCACCGAAAGATTTCATTGAAAACTTCATAAACGAAAATTATGACTTAAACTCAGGAGTAATATTCAGCGTTATTGTGAGCATCTTTGCTGTTGGTGGTATGATTGGCTGCCCTCTAGCCAGTTATGTTGCGGATAAGCGAGGTAGAAAATTCGCATTACTCTGCAATGCTGCGTTTGGCGTAATTGGAGCCGTTTTAATGGGATTCAGCAAATCAGCTACATCTCTAGCTATGCTTATCATCGGACGATTCTTAATTGGTATAAATTGTGGATTTGCCACTACTGCTTCTCCAACATATGTATCGGAAGTAGCACCAGTGAGATTAAGAGGAGCCTTTGGTACTGTTAATCAGTTAGCTGTAGCTTTTGGTATGGTTGGAGGACAGATTTTAGGTATCGATGTTATTTTGGGAAGCAATGATGGATGGCCTTGGCTTTTGGGATTGGCCATAGTCCCATCGGCTCTTCAATGCGCAATGTTACCGTTTGCACCAGAATCTCCAAGATACCTTTTACTATCACAACGGAATGAAGAAGAAGCTAGAAACGTTTTAGTGAAAATTAGAGGAACGAATGAAGTTGAAGATGAAATAAAGAATATGCAAGACGAAGATCAAGCCGCGCAACAAGAAGAGAAATTCAGTATAGGGGATTTGTTACGTATCAAGGCTTTACGTTCACCTCTTATAATAGGTATTGTGATGCATTTATCACAGCAATTAGGAGGAATTAATGCTGTTCTATATTATTCATCAACTATATTTGTAAGTGCTGGTCTCAGTGATAGAGATGCACGTCTCGCTTCAATCGGAGTTGGTAGTATGCTATTTGTTATGGCTTTGGTATCTATTCCCTTAATGGATCGTTTAGGAAGGCGTACCCTACAATTATGCGGTCTTGGTGGTATGACCCTATTTTCTGTTCTTATGACTATAGCCTTCTTTACATATGAAAATAATACTACCATGAGCATATTTGCTGTACTATTTACGTTGTTATATGTTGCATTCTTTGGTGTAGGACCAAGTTCTATTCCTTGGATGATATTATCTGAATTGTTTGGCCAAGGTGCTAGAAGTGCAGCAGTTAGTGTTGGAGCTTTAGTTAATTGGTTCGCTAATTTTATTGTTGGCCTAACATTCTTACCGTTATCTGAATTATTAGGTAATTTTGTGTTCTTGCCTTTCACTGTCCTTTTGATTATATTCTTCGCTTTCACATACTTTAAGTTACCAGAAACTAAAAACAGGACAATCGAAGAAGTGACGGCTTTATTCAAAAAATGAAATTGTATTATTAGACATAAGCTACATTCCATAGGAATTTTTGCAATATGTGTATTATACAATTGTGATAGTTACTATAGTCTTGTTCCTTTTTCGGCACTTCGGTAACCTATTATAAAGGAAGGGTAATTAGTATTTATTTGAAATCATTGAAGATTTTAAAATAACATTAGGAAGACTGAAATTACACTTATTCTAATCCTATGTACTATTTCTAAATAAAGTACTTACTAACAGTAATTAAAGGTATTACATGGTAGGATAAGCTTGTTTACTATAGACATAAATTATAATAAATGTAATACATATTATAAAAATATTCATATACATTATATATTCTTGTCTGTACTAAGGAAAAACTAGAAATTAAAATGATTGATTGCACTAAAAATTTGGTTTCGAAGTCAAAGACAAGAGTGCTAGTTTTTTTTAATTGTTAAAAATTTTAAAGACTCAGTATACTGCTTACATGTCAGCACAGTGTATTTATTGCATTTCTGAAAACTGCATCATGAATATCGTTAAGCGTTACAAATCATGAGTTTTATTTTATATTTATTTTATTACACATGCACATTTTAAAGGAAAAAAGTTAGTTAACTTTTTTTCTGAATCTAACACAAACTGAAACTCTTCGTTATTTAAATCTTTATGTTATTTACTATGAGAAAAATCTGTTTTTGGAAAATTGCATTGAATATTCATAAATACATGATTAAGGAGTATTTGTAATAATTGGCGAAATAATTACTTAAAAAAATGTTTGGATATATTATATGCCTTTTCATAATTATCTCTTTTAGTTTAAGATAAATAAAAGAATATGATTAAAGCCTCTTTAGGCAGTTACCTAATTTTTCAAATCACTTTTGTCTTTGATCCTAATAATGGTGGTAATTCTGATGAGCACCAACTAAATTTATATCGAGTGCTATCTTTTTCGAATGAAACAAAAAGGAAAGAGATAAATTACTTTAGATACGTCAGATTAGTTACATGTCAAACTCTTGACGGTTTTAATCAAAGGTTTTGGAGGAACAGATTAAGAGTCTGTAGAAATGTCGAACACAAACTAATAAATAAAACAGCACTAGACGTGTTTTGTCTTTTTCTGTTATCGGTCTTGGAAACAGGATAGCGAAAACTTAAAATTTGTAAGTGCAGAACAAAAATGATGTCATTGTTATTATTATTATGTAGGTACTGCAGCGTGATCAGATTTTATTTGGTGAATCAAACTAATAAAGATACTAACCATATATTTAAACCCGAAGATATTACGAGTAAGTAAGCTAAATGAGTAATAAAATATATGTATTTCAATTTACAAAATTGATAGTAATTTTTTACAAAAACAAAAACATGTTTGCTAAATCATTTAAAATTAGAAAATGTAAAAATGCGAAAAATTAAAAAAAATGACGACGTAATTTTAAAAACACTTCAAACTTGTAAAATCTGACCACACTGAAAAATACCTAGATACTTAATTAAAATAACATAGGACCAAGCGTATAATGTAAATCTTTTTCGTCCTATGTAGTATTTTCAATATTTCAGTTCAATAATAGTATGATTAATTTAACATTTTGGTGCTTATTTATTCATACATAATATCTGTATACAACTTATTTACAGTGCCTTAGAGTTATTGTTTTGTACATTCCCTTTAATACCAATTTTGATATTCTAATTATTTAATGTTTAAGATCACATTTTATTCATATTTAATATTAAGCAGCTATTATTAATGTTTTTTAGTTTTTCACCTACGCTCAATTTAAATGTTTTTTAAATGAAACGTAGGTAATAAACCTTGAGTTGAATGTATTGAAACTCTTTTTTATAATTAATGTAGAGAAATGTTATTAAAACACACATAGTAAAGATTTAATATCCATAATTTTAGTAAATCAAGAATATTACATAAAGCTCATACATATTTTAGTAAAGCCGGTAGTACATATACTATATACCAGGGGTGGGCAAATTCTTTTAACCGCGGATCGGAAAGTTAAAAAAAAATCTAGTGGGGGCCAGTAAAATATAATTAATCTTGAGGCGGGCCGGTTTATTAAAACACCTAAAAATAGCAGTAAATATTACGATTATAAAACGTTGTATAAAGATAATATAAGGCATTTTTTATTTTATTTTACAATACTTTATTATAATAAAATCTATTTATGAAGTCTTAACATATGAACTACGCAATATATATGTTTGAAGTATCGATTCAGTATCTTAATTGCTCAAATTTCAATAGTCTTTTAACATTTCGACCATTATTTTTGTAAGAAGGTTCATATTTGTTCTAAAAAAACCCTCGGTGGGCCAGATTAAAACCTCTCAAGGGCCGGATCCGGCCCGCGGACCGTATTTTGCCCACCCCTGCTATATGCTGTAATATTTTTATAGTATTCACAAAAAACATATTAATATTGTAAATGCGAAAGTTTCTGAGTATGAATGTTTGTTTCTCTTTCACGCTCGAATGGCTGAACGGATTTGTCTGAAATTTGTAACACAGATAGATTGTGACCTGAATTTACATATAGGCTACTTTTGATCCCGATGACTCAACGAACACCTGTGAAAACGCGGGCGAAGCCGCAGGCAACAGCTAGTATTACATAAACCCCAAACATATTTTGGTAAAACCGGCAGTCGACGTATTTTAATATTATTACATCATGATATATCGTAATATTATTAAAATAATATATGTATCGAAATATTCCAAGACATTCCAATCTTTCTGGTCACCTACATATTATAACATTATCACAGAAACTGTGATATCACAGTAAGTAGACTATGACATTCTTATCTCTATACCTCTGTACTCTAAAATATTCCGTAAAAATGTTATTGCAAGCAGTCCTGGATTCGTCAACAGGCAATATAGGCTGCGGCCTAGGGGTGACAACGTCTTAGGGGCGGCAGATTTTAGATATAGGGAAAACTATTACTTTAGTAAGGTACCCATGTAATAAGAAAAAAAGGTAACCTATAAATCGTGAAAAATATCAATCCTGAACTGATTGCAAAATGTAGCTTCGCTACACTTAATGTTCTTACGGCAATGTACTATGAACTTGTGTAATAGTTTGTGCACAGGGGCGTATTTGCAACCTTAGCCGCCCTTTGTGCAGATTATTTTTATAGTCATAATTCATCAATCAAAAAAATTATGCTCAAATGGGACTGGTCACCTTTTTGAAGTTTTGACTATTAACAATATCTGGCATTTCTAAGCATGGATTTACTGCCTTTTTGGAAAGAAGAAGAAAGTGGTCTTTTTAATCTTGTGGTCTTGAAAACTTTTTTTTATGACAACCAGTTGGCCTCTAAGTTGTAAAGCAGTCTGAGTCTATAAATATTTAGCTGAGGATATGAATTCCAACAGGCAATTCAAAATTTACTTTTTCAAATATAATTCTAATAAAGAAAATGTTGCTCGGTAATGGATATGTGCTCAGTTGGCGTGGGCTTGCCACACATTGTGGGACTTAGTGTCTTCGGCTAGTCGTGCGTGCCCTGGTTAGGCCTCTGCCTACCTCTTCAGATTAAAGATACTTTTTTTACGTTTTCAAAAACCTAAATACTTAGTTATTTTATTCTATGTAAGATTAGGATTCTAGATCATACAAAATTTAGATCTAGTTTTAAAATTTAAACTACTCAACACCACGAAGCACACACTATGCAATTATGCTAATACATTATGTTCACATAAAAAATTACATTAGTTAAAATTCATCATAATTTTAAACACATACCTACGTATTAGAGAATCATTACAAAAATAGAAAGTTATACAATTTATCGACCTAGACAACGTTATTGGGATCCAACTAGTTAAGAATTGTCATGTATTTACTTTAATTATATCTATTGGAAAAAAGTTTTGCAAAAAAAAGTTTTTTTTTTCATAATTGTCAACCCTACCGAAAACCACTCTGTTACAAGTTAAATACACTTTTTTCGTGTTGCGAAAAAAAAGCATGAATAAAAGGTCAAAAAACTTGAATGAAAAAAAAGTAATAAATTGCATATTTTCGTACAGAAGCACTACTTGTTTCTACAATTGAAATTGAATTTATTTGATTTACGAAGAATTTGATATAAACTAAATGGTTAAAAATAACTTACTTAACAAAAAAATATTAGACAGTTTATATAAGTTTTACAAATTCGACTAAAAGTTAAGTCGAAAACTAAACATTTATATTCTAAAGGTAGTTTAGTCGGAGCACATTGGTTCGTGTTAAAAAAAACTTACACTCGTTATTGTAAAAAGTAAAAAATCACGTGTAACTATTGTTTGATCCAAGAAGCTATATTACTACTGGAGGTAACACTCCTTAAAGCCTGGTTCCTATAGTCAACGAAACGTCATCCAAAAGTTTTACTGTTCGTAGTTCGTCTAAAAGTAACGAAGCGTCATTTTATTTTTACCAATAGTAATATAACTACGGTTGTTCAAAAACGAACAACCGTAGTTATATTACTATTGGTAAAAAAATCCGTTGCTTTGAATATGGGAACCTAGCATAAATAATACCTGTCATTTCAAAATACTGCTGACTTACTCCAATGTGACCTTTCTTTTGACTTTGTTAATTAACATCACAAGACTCAGAAAGAGAGGTCAGGACCGTATGGTCGAGAGGTCAGGTTATTAAGTATGTTTTTAGTGATGATCACTGGGTAAAGTGTACATTAAATAGTGGTCGAAAATAACGTATTTTATATTTGCTATCTCCAGTGAACAAAAGAAACACAACGGAGACAGCAAATATAAAACACGTCATTTGACATTGATTTATATGACATTGATATATATTTGCTGGGGTGATTATGTATCTCAGTTGCCAACTCAAACTGCAAAAGTTTACATCAAATGACGTCATTTGGGTTTGCTATCTCTACTGTTTTTCTGTTGGTCACTGGAGATAGCAAATATAAAACACGTCATTTGACAGCTATTTGATGTAAATTTAACCATTTTCAGTTAGCGACGGAGATACATAATCAGCCTCCTGGTCTTTGTTAGGAGTGCAACCTCCAGTAGTATATCTTCAAGATTAAATCATACCGGGGGGCATTTAAAGCAAGTAGGATTTTTTATTTTAGATATTTTCTAAGACCTTAGGACTTCACTGTTTTTCTTGTTTTGAATATTATTACTTATAGAATTTATAGTTATATTTACGGTAGATTAAGCATATATTATATGTATATACTCTAACCGTCTTATTAATTAACATGGACTATCCTAGGAGTAAAATTAATGTTCTATTATAGTCTGTAACACATTGTAATAAAGACCATATTCCCAGGTTGTACCTTGGAGTACTTTACTCCGTGTTCATTAATAAGGCCGTAAACGGGCCGTAACTTTAGATTAAACTAAAAGCTCATGGAAATAATACCACCCGTCCTAGAAAGTAGTGCCAATGTTCAAAACTAGATACTATTCTTTGATAAATAACTGGCTACTTTAGAGGGCAAAATTTCATTATACTGTTGGCGAAACTAAACTTAATTAAACTAAAATTAGGTTTAGCTTTGCGTGTGTGTTCAACACTTATTTTTGTAAAGCTGAAATTAGAGAAACTAATTTTATTTAGGTTGTCTAGTTTAACAGCTTTGCAGGTACTAAATCTTGTTTAGTTCAGCCTAGGTTAGTCTACACCAACCATTCTTTTTCAGTAGATTTATAATTATTGTTATATTAATTACTTTTAGGTTTTGATCTCTACATAAATTATATTCAAAAATTAGAGTCAAAAAATATTGTATAATTATTTCAATTTATTAAAAATTAAAAAAAATGTTTAGTGTTTTCAAAAAAATGACAGATTGGTACGAAACTGTTGTACACAATAATTTACATTTTTGGAAAACATAAGTTAATTTTATTTATTGTAAGAAAATGTGTTGAAGTTCATTTTTGACGTGACAACGACTTATAATTCGATGGAGCCGGCTGCACGCACCAAAAAACATGACTCATGTGTCGTTACTTCGCTCTGAGGCGTTCCATTTAAGGCTTGAAGTGCAAGCGAGAGCGCGGGACTAGCGACAAAGAGGCACAATCGGCCTCCGTTCTTATGACGCTGTCACGTTCAACAATCGTCAATAAATCTACTTTTCAACCGCTTTTTAGCTTTTACTTGCACCGAAACTAATATTGGCAATAATAATAAATATAGTACGAATGAAAAGCCAAGAATAAACAATTAAGCCCAGAATTTATAAATTAAACAACTAGCAATAGTAAAATATGTAATTATTTAATTAACTCATTGTTACTTTGCATTTATCCATAAAAATAGATGTAGAATAAACCTTTATTTAAATTATTCCGCGAAACTATTATGGTGGTTATTTTCGAAGTAACGTGGACAAGCTCTATGAACGTTAATATCAGCCACCTCCTTGACAAACAGTTACTCTTGAATCTCGATTTCACGCAAATTGAATATTGGATACATACACATACAATATTTCTTTTAGCTCATTATTCTGTGCTTTTAGGTAATTTTCAATACAATATTAGCGGATTATTAACATTTAGTCACAAATAATCTCAAAGAATCCTATAAAATAATGTATTGTTGACTTTTTACTAAATGTTAATAATTCACCGGTTTTTTCAACACAATTCGAGAGTAGGTACCTAAAATGACAAACTCGATTTCAATTTTCAATAAAGCATGATTTGACCGCCCCGTTGGTCGAATGGCTAGCGTACACGTCTGACTACACCGTTTGCATTGGATTTAATTTGTGTAATTAATCCTGGTATATTTATTATTATTGAGTTTCAAGAGTAACCCTACAGGCCTTTATCAACCTTGCCGTCCTTGGCATACGGGTTCCGCGGAAAAAAATTAAGGCTTGTTCTACACGAGAAATAAAATAAATGGTTGAACAAGGTATCTCCTTATTTGATACTCATTTATCACCTATACACAATATTCTTATTTCCAGTTGTTAATCGTTATCGATAAAGAATTGATTAATTTATAATGAGTTTTATTTTCTCTCCTGACTTAATAACGTGGTTAATTAATCTTTTCGAAGTAAAACATCTTTGGCGGCGTTACACACTTTTTTCGGAATGGGTAAAAACTTCTTAACTCACGTCAGGACACGTGACCTGATTCGTAAGGCAAAAATTTGTAAGACGGCGTAGGGTGCTTGCGTAAATATTTGTGTTGTCATGTTTGTGTACGATAGCGCAATAAATGAATATTGTATTCTATCACAGAAATTATAGTACTTTCATAGGTATGTACTGACAATAATTAAAGCAATTCGTGCAAAATTATTCCCTTACCATTCCAAAATATCAAAAATGCACAACATTAGTATTCAAGTTTTCATTTCTGCCTGCACTCCCGGATTGCAACCGGTTTGATATTGGAAGGCAAACAGACGGATTTCCTGGTGGTAAGAAATTCAAGCCGCCTAGACATAAAAGGTGGTAATGGGGCGCTGCCAAAATGAGGCCGGGATGTTAGGCCTCGAGCAAAAGTAAGTTTTCCGGCTACCTTATCCTCCGAGCCGGAACACATCAAGGGCAAGTACGGGCGTTATGGCGGCAGGAATAAAGGCGGTGGTACCAATCTGGGCAAGTCGCTGCGAGACTCTACCACCTAGTCAGATATCACAGCGCTAGTGACAGTAAGACTGCTCGCCTTTAACAAGATGTCTGGCTGGCCTTCCTGCCTGGATTGATTGTCTTTGCAGAATAAATCCTATATTCTGCAAAGGACCAACCTGGAAGGATGGCTGAGTGAAAGAACCTAACATCAGCAGTATAAGCTGTTAAAAAGATGAAAAAAGTAACTGATATAGACATCGCTGGGATTGTGTACAGTTATTTCCATAGCATCATGTTGCATGGAATACTTCTTTGGGGGAGTTTTTCAGAAGTAAATAGGTGTTTATAGGTATTTGATTTACAAAAGAGCGGTACGAGCAATTTATAATAAAGGCCTTAAATAATAAAATAATAATCTTACTACAACATCCCAATACAAAGTTGAAAGTTTAATATAAGTTCAACTTTTTTTTCTAAATTAATACAAGTTTGAAAGATTGAGGCGCGATGAAAAAAATGTGCTCTCCGCGTAGTAATTATATTCTCTATGATATACACCTGTAAATAGGTACAAGGAACAAAAATAAACTTGCCGTACGTGTGTCTTGGCTTCAGAGAATAAGGAATAAAGGAAACCTTTAAATACATTTAAAATTAAAAGAGGTTCTTTTGCCGGATCTTCTCAGTGAATGGGCCACGTTACGATGCGGTAGTAGAGTTTAAAATTGTACGTGTGCGGTTTTGGAAATTTTGCGTTGCGGAATTGGTATGTATTGTATACTAACTGCAAACTCTTAACGATGGTTATTAAAATGTTTCTTTGTTCACCAAATGTTTTGTAGTAGCTTATAGCTCGAGTCAACATTTAGTTTCCATCAGTAGCCACGAAAAGCCACTTTATGCTTCTACAATGGGAATTTGATATATATTTTTTTACAATAATAATGACTACAGGACTCTAAAGGATGGTTATTAAAATGTTTGTTTGTTCACGCACAACGCACACGCAAAAACTACTGAAATGATTTTTACCAGATGTTTAAAACTAGCTCCGAACGATATTTAATTTCCATCACTAATCACGAAAAACCACTTTAACGCATATACAATCAACAACACCTAGTTAAATATTAAGGACTTGATTAACATTGAAAATGTAAATAAAACTATATTAAAACATAGTTCCTAAAGTTTAATTGTTGATAGTTCTGAACAAATTTCAGAAGAATCCAGTTCATTTGTTGCTTGTAATAAGTCTCAGACTTAGTTTATAATCAGTATCCTATAATTTAATATCAATACCTTCAACACATCTAATCAATGTCTAGTTTTTTGAAATTGCCTTCAACTCCTCCAAAAATGTCGGTCACTGTCTTCGGTTTTCCTGGTCTTAGAGATTCATTCACTCTCTTTTTACTTTCATTAATAAAAAAAGATTTATTCTTTATAAAACTGGAAATCATTTCATCTGAAATAATAAAAAGAAAATTATTATTAATCACGTGTGATTATTTATCGGTTATAAATTATACGTATTACGTAAAGTAACTGTTTGACATGCCACGAATAGTGATTATGACGAATACCGAATATTGGGATGTGCTCTTAATAACTTAATATTGTTCCATAGCTCATAGATGCCATGACATTCATAAAATTCCTTAAGGGAAAATTAAAAAAAAATAACGAGTTTTAAATGTGCAGCTTACTTAAGGTTATTTGTTTTCTATTCTTTATATTTTTATTTAATTGTATGTGTGCCCGTTTGGCGATAGGCTTGTCAGTTGCCACCTATTCCATTGTTGGACTAAAGGTATTTGGCTAGACGAGGGGGCCCTGGTTGTGTCTCTGTCTACTTCTTCGGGAAGAAGTTATTTTTTTATCTTTATAATTTAAATTTGGGTTTCATTGCAAAACGCATGTGAGCTTCTAAACAATGATTTTTCTATGTGAGAGATATGTGAGAGGTTAGAGAACAACCATCCGGATGTCTTGATAGATGTTATAGTTGCGTCGCTGTCCTGTGTCCAGAGTGTTGGGTTAATTGTGCAAATCTACTAGCTACTCTACCCTCCGGACCGGAACCAGAGAACTCTGTTATGTTCAGGTGACAGAAATAGTACCCGGGCTAGTTACCGTTATCTTTTTGATTGGTCGAAGTACATTATTAAACAAGTTATTAAAATTTCATTTAAAGAAAAATATGTTTTTTAAATTTTTGTCAATCATGTCGAAATATCGAATTGATGTTTCTTACTCTGTATTTCTTCGAAGCTTTTATAACTTCCCCTCACTTCTTTCGGTAAGGCCTCCTTTGGTATAACGTCTTCGATGGTCTGACTACCCGCATAATGAATATGAAGACTATCTATCTAATAACTCCTTTTTTAAGAAAGGACGTACTACAGACATTGCTTTATCCATAAGCGGGGGTATATTCACAAAATGAAAGCCTTTTAACTTCATGTACAGGGCTTCCTAAAAGAATAAAAAAAAATTGTGTGTGTACTTATGTACACGCGTTAGAAAAATCTTTTTAAAAAAATTATCTTTTGCCTTATTTTACATTTGTAGACAAAATGACACTAACCATAGAAATAAAGAAAGAAATATTGTGAATACAGTTGTCAGTTCTCACGCAAACATACGTAGATGTCCTTAATTTTACTTTGTTGGTACCTTTTTTTGAAAAACGAAAATGTTATCTATAGCTAACTTCATCATGTCGGTTTTTCGTGACGGTGTGCGCGCGCATCGTAAAAATTTACCCTCATCATTTTTTTCTAACGCGCCAAAAGAAGTATAACTTCAAAAATATTTTTTGTATTTTTGGCGTAGCAAAACTGCAAAAACCCAACTGCAATTTCAATAAGTATTTTCTTCGGCATCCCTGGGATTCCACTATCAGATCCAGACTTGGTGACAACGGGACCATCTTGAAAGAACGCTCTTTTTTTATAACCGATATATAAATTCAAGTCAACACACAACACAAGTCACACAAAATAAATCTAACCTCAAAGAAATCAGATTATATGCTTGTGTTAAGTGTTTTAGTCAACGATACTCATACAAAGAAATACTTAAATAGATATCAGAATAAATTTAACAAACACCCAGACTCAGAAATGCAGACATCTAAATGTTTATCACACAAATGTCTGGCCCCATCGGGAAACAAACCCGAGCCTCGCGGTTGGTCTATGTAGTTAGGCGTGTATGCTAGCTACTCGACAAACGAGGCGGTCAAATATAAAACAGAGAAATCGATTGTGGTAGGTCATGAATTCTTATATCGAGAAAAATAAAATACAGAATTCGAAAAAATAATTAATATTCCTCCTTCAAAATCGGTTAAAAATTAGTAAGAACATGAAATGGTATAATCGTGTGTTGAAAGTACCAATCCATACTCATAAATGCGCAAGGCTGTCTTTTGCACTAACGGCTAAACCACTAAACCGATTTTGATGAAATTTGATATGCATATTATAGCTATAAATCCAAGTTCAAACAATTTTTTTCCCCAAAGAACTGTATTAGAGGATAAAAAGTTTTATAAAAATCATACTTGGACGAAGTCGGAGACAAACAGCTAGTCTTATATTTTTATGACCATGAAATTACCAATCTTGATGTACCTCAATATCATATAAATGTTACATTTTGGGGATTTAGTAATAACCTTAAACCTTTTTTATAAATTGTTCTGAGGTAATAACGAATTATTTCGACCTAAACAGCATGAAATGTTGTTGTATCAAATGTAAAATCCAAAGATTTATTTCGCATGAGGCAGAATAATATGTTAATAAAATTTACGAACATTCATGAAAAAAATAAATCTATAAATGTAAAAGAGAGTGGTGTTAGTTAGTTAGTTACAGTATTTATAACTAAAGAATGGCTGAACCGATTAAACTGAAACTTGGTTGGGAGGTAGCTTAGAACCAGGAGACGGACTTAAAATATTTTTATCCTGTTTGGCAGTGAGAAAAAAGAAAAACAACGTTTATTTTTTCCATCCGTTTAGCCAGTAGGTACGGGCTAAACGCATGGAACGAAGTTCGCCGGAACAGCTAGTTAGAAATAAACAAAGAGATGAAATGACTGACTGATCTGAATCATATGTTTATAGAGTTGCAGCTACCATTACCCTCTTTCCCATTTACCCTATGTTGGTCTGGATCCCTGAGAAGAATCGACCAGCTGTTTTTTTATCTTATAAGAGTCGAGCACACGTTAAACGGGTCTTTAGCAACAAGAACACTGGTGGTAGAGTGCTGTACAATTTGCCGGATAGGGATCCACCGCCTCACCTATTCCTGCCACCATGATGACTGTCATTTGTTAGTCTAAAGGGTGGAGCAGGCAGTAGACTTGCACAATAGGCCTTTTTTTTACTATCGTAGAGGAAAATGCATTTTCGCACTACCGGGTCCCGTGGATAGGCCCGAGTGTGGGACTCGCTGGTGCCGCAATACCCACTAAAAACCTTTACGTCCGCCGTCGCTGTGCAGTGGTGGCAATGTGGGGACGCTAGCGCATTCTTCCACCAATCCATCAGCACTTACCAGCCCGGCTGGCAACCTTCGAGGCAGAGCCCTTGTTGACCCCAAACGGCTTGGAAGCGCGCGGCTGTACGGCGTTGCCGCGCGCACCAGTTTGACGCAACTTTCATATCAAAAAATAAAAAAAAGTTGCTATGTTTTTTATGCGCCCAAATCATATGTCAGTAGTTGCCTTATGTCTGAATGCCTTTATACTTACATACTTTCAAATTATACGGGTTATACTTTTTCAAGTAAACTTTATACAAATTCGGGTTTGCTATGTATCTATGGAAGTTCCGCCTCTTATTACGTACTATTTATATACTCTTTGGCGCGCACCTCCTCGAGGTCTTGCACTAAGAAAACGGTCCCGGAACAACGACATACCTATGGCCAAATAGGTCACAGTTGTCGCTTTCCCTTTAGAGAGCCGTGTTCTTGTTCGGTGCCATCTCATAGAATTATAAAAAACATTCAACATACTTGCAAATAATAAAACATGTTTCTAATTGCCTGCAGATTTGTTTTAGCAAAATGCGCTAATGTAAGATCGCTGAGATCCACCAGCAATACAACTCCCGGCCACGTGCCGTCTTCGTTCTGCCAAAGGTCCAGCATCATCATACCAACTCTAAAAAATAGCAAACCTTTTTACATACACACTTTTTTATACATATTTTATGCAATCTGCATATGGCGGCTTGATTATTGGTAACGGCATGATGTAGTACAGATATATTATGATGATTATGGTCATCACTCACCATATTATATGTTACCCAAGTGTGGCATGTTAAGTCTTATACCAATTAACCACGTACCACTAGTAAACCAAGGTTCAATCACTCTTATTTAATATCAGATTAACAGAATTAATTACAATAGCAGAACTTTATATGACTTTTTGATCACGCTTGTCTCTAGTTCAGCAACTCGCCTCTAGGTGGCATTGGTTGTGTCGGCGATACTTCGCATGACGTGTAATCTTCGCCCCGCAATCTAGTTACTCATGCCTGCTTATGCAATAGCTAGGTATACCGCGGCAGTCTCCTTGTGAAGCGCGTCTTTTTTAAATTTTCTAATTAAAAAAAAAGTTGGCGATAGGCTTGCCACCTGTCACATTGTGGTACTTAGTGTCTTTGGTGTTTATTTTTTTCAGTTCCAGAATGAACCATCGTTATTTGTTTTTTTTTTCAACATTTGCGGCTTATGCTGATTTCTAAAATAAGTGATTTAATTAATACCTTATTATTTCAGAGTTGTCGAAGTTACGCGTATCAAGACCCAATTTGTAGTACGCGTAAACATATTCTTCTGACGGTACTGGAAGTTTAGTTAAAACACTGAAATATGCAGAAGTAATAATCAAGTAGATATAGTATTAAACTATTAAAATTTATTTTTATTTTAGCACTTGCCCTTATTTTTATGCCCTTGCACTTTATTTTTATTTTTATTTTAGTGCTTGCGTTAAATTTTAAATAATTTTAAACTTTAAAATTTCTATAGGGTAAGAAAGGAATTAAAAATTTCGCCACAGGACTTGAATCCTTAATAGCTCAAATGGTTGGAGCATTCGTCGGCTTGAGACGAAAGGTTACAGGTTCAAATCTTGTCTGGGGCGAAATATTTTCTTTCTTTAACAAAATTTATAGATATTTAAATTAACTATTTAAAATATGCGCTTCGGCTTTACACTTTTTTTTCTCATTACACTTTATACTCGTACTTTTATTATTAAATTGGCTGACCTAATCTACATTTAAGCGAAATGATTAATTATGTAATAATAACTCTATATATAAATCTTTAAAATACATTCGGATTTCCGGAGCTTGACGAATATAGCCAAAGCGCATAATTTAAGTACTATTTAAACTATAAATATAAAAAAAATATAGTTTTTAATAGGCCCCAACACAACCAATATGTATTGAAAGAACCATTCCGATTACATCAACTTTCAAACAAAATAAGCAAGAAAAGTGCGTTGGCAACCTAAGGTCGGGATGTTAGGCCTCGAGCAAAAGTTAGGTAACCGGCTACCTTAACCACCGAACCGGAGCACGTCAACATCAACCGCAAGCGCTAAT
>NJDD01000619.1:26636-42667 GCA_002245505.1 Calephelis nemesis
CCTAGTCAGATGTCACGGTGTTAGTGACGTTAAGCCTATGTTCTCCTTTTACGAGCTGCCTGGCATAGGAAGGCACCAGTTTTGCAATTGCAGTTTTTTTAGACAAGTTACACAAATTGAACCTAACCCATGCAAATTATATGTTTGAATATGGGCGTTACTCAACGATGCAGATGGTCTATTCTGCAAAGGAGCCCGGACCAATACCGGGTACAGCTCCTTATTTGCTCCTTTGTCTATTCTTCTATAAAAAAGAGAAGTGCAGACTAAACCAATGTTTATTGTAAGTATTTGCACTTTAACAAAATGAGCTGCAGATCAAACCCTAGGAAAGGGATACAAGCTCACAATGGAGTGTTTAAACAGGAATAATATATGTATAGACTAGCTGCGCCCCGCGGTTTCACCCGCGTAAGTCCCAATCCCGCGGGAACTCCGGGATAAAAAGTAGCCTATATGTTATTCTGGGTCTTCAGCTACCTACATACCAAATTTCATCGTAATCGGCTTTGTAGTTTTTGCGTGAAAGAGTAACAAACATCCATATATCCATACATACAAATTTTCGCATTTATAATATTAAAAGGATGTGCAGACATATAATTTGGCCAAATAAAATAAATAAGATATAGATAAATTTTCATATATTAATTAATATTATTTAAATTAGTTTATATTATGTCATTCTTATGAGTTTTTTATTATTTCATTATAATGGTAGTTTGAAAAAAATGTCGACGCGCACAAATACCACTTGTGTTTCAAGTGAATAGAGATATTTCTGATTCTGATTATGTTATTTATTCATTGTGCATGATGCCTTCCATGGAAGATTTCATAACAGATTCTAATTTTTAGGGTTGGCTGGAGGAAATCTGTAGATCTAGAGAAAAGCCCACCTTTTGTGCATTTCTGTTTATCATTTTCCATGTTTTGTGTCATAAATTGTGTACAATAAACAATAATTTAAATAAATAAATAGATAAGGCAAACGTTTGCTTTCTCGTCTTTATAAAATACAGTTAAATTATATATACTTACAATGATTTTAATATATTAATAATTTTACCATCTACTTGTCTATTTCCGAATATGTTAGTAAATAAAGTCCGAAGTGTTAAATTTAGATCTAGAACTTGCTTTGCTACTTCCGTACTTTGGTCGCAACTGTGATACGTTAAAATGAGATCCAGGTCTGAAAATTAAACAAGTAATTAGTTTGTGTATAATGTTATATAAATATTTACTAAAATCACATTAAAAAAAGTAGCAGAACAACGTCTGCCGGGTCAGCTAGTTTTCGTATAAAAACAACGTTGATATGGGTTCAGTTGGCTATAAGTTTGCCCACATTGTGGGACTGAGTGTTCTCTAATTGTCGTGCCCTTGCCCTGGTTGACATCTGCCTTCAGGGACACGGGCATGAAGACTTTACTTACCAGTGATATGCTCGACTGGTAGATGTGGCTGAGTTTTGACCCATTGACGGAGCACTGCAATATCACTTGGTTTAATTCCTGTCTTCTGGTATTCCGCTTCTAGTTGCTTCTCAGACATTGTTAGTATTTGCTACTGGATAAATGTGGGTAAAAGTGTAGATTGTACTTTGAAGCCTGCAAATAAACCAGAATGTTTTATCACTATATAGTATAAAATAAAGTTACTTCCTCTGTCCCTGTGCCCCTTTGTCCATTTGTATGTTTAGATCTTTAAAACTACGCAAAATATTTTGGTGCAGTTTTTTTCAATAGATAAAGTGATTAAAGAGAAAGGTTTTAAGGTATATTCAACACCCGTGCGAATCCGGGGCGGGCCGCTATATTATAATATAAAAAAGGAATACAATCATACAACATATCTGAATGTAAGAAATAATCCTAAATATTATCTTTGATATTATGATTCCATGTTGTTTTTTTTTTCATTTTCATTGTAAATCCTATCAATACAAACATAACGATAAGGTAAGTCAAAACCCTTCAGGACATATAGTTTGCATCAGCTAAAGTTTTGACAAAAAAGGTGTTCAAATTTTCAAACATTGCTTAAGAAATAAAAGATATCAACACAGAACCGTGAGTGACTCAACATTTTCCTATTTGACTTACTTCATTTCTATATGGAACTATATAATGAAAAAACTCTTCCAAAAACTCTTTCTTCTTCTTAAAAAAAAACGATCCGTCAATGATGTACTAACTGATGCTCAAGTATTCATTTGATTTTACAAAGCAAAATGAAAAAAAAATCTAAATGGAGTAATTCAAATGTTAAAACGTGCAAGATATTGAAAATGAAAAGTCATTTAAGGTGAAAGTCACATTTTTTTGGGTTAATATTTTTATTAGACGTGCCAACTGGTTAAAATTTTGAACACCTGTTATAGGTATTTGCATAAATACACAGAAAAAAGCGGTTGTCTGTAAAGACGTGTCGGTTACTAAAGATAGTTGAACCTAATAACGTCTTAAAAACAGAGGCCGATTGTGCCTCTTTGTCGCTCGTTCCGCGCTCTCGTTTGCACTTTAAGCCTTAAATGGAACGCCTCAGAGCGAGGTAACGCCGCGCCGCAAGAGTTATTTGTTTGCTGCGTGTAGCTGGCTCCATGGAATTATTATGACGTTGTCACGTCAAAAACATAATCCTCTTTCTAAAGTAGTTGGGTAAAAAACGTAAAAATCTAACAACATTTACTTATTTATCCTTAACCTTTAAATTTGACAAAACGTGAAGGTAGCACACAACTCGTAAACATTTTGTTATGCCTACTATATAGAATGAATTATCTGTGCCCAAAAACCGCAAGGCAAACAAGCGGATATTTTTTTAGGGTAAGTAAGTATACATATATCTAATTCATGCGCAATAAATGACAGTAGTGCTTATATAACATCTTGAGGACAAGAACTACATAACCACAAGAGACCTAATTCCTGACGGAGGCAGGAACATCAGAAAACTGTTTGTCGGCCTCATCTTCGATACGGCCAAACATTTTCTGTGATATGCGACTTTCCTTTTTCCAGCCTTTGATATGTCATATTTTTACCTACTTACCTAGTAGTTGGTACTTTCACTCTTGCGAAAACATCGCTTTTTATCCTACTGGTAATCGGATAATGAACAGAACTTTCCGACCACGGTAGTTGATATTTACGAAACAAATGTTTGGTTACCCACAATTTATAAAAGTTAAAGCAACTTTAAAAAATAAAAGTCAGGTTAGTTTAATTACTAGCGGCCCGTTAATGTTTTGTAAATAAGTTATAAATGTCAAAATAAAGCCATAAGAACTCGCTTCTCTGCGCCAATTTTAATTTTTTGTATAGGATGTGACCAATTATAGTACGTAGGTATATTTGGCTTCTAGGGTCAATATGACAGGTGTAGCCCACCTTTAGTTTATTTTGTCGCTTTGTGGCCCTTGCCTGCGAAAAGGTTGCCGACCGCTGGTTTAACCAATTCCGATGAAAAAATCCAGTGTCTACCATAATACCCATATTAACAAAATTATCATTGCATAAATATGTCAAATCAGTAATCTGTATTGATGTTGAAGTAATATGTCATTGACCTCTAAGTATTCCTATTTCTATGTAATATGTACATGTTTTTGTTCTGTAGTGTCAATTTTTTCACGAGCACGGCGATCATTCCTCGGGCCGTAGTGAAGTTAAATTTGTACATTCAAATACATTAGACACTTTATTACATTATCCTCCCACTCAGGTTGGTAGCAGCCACTTCCTTATTTTTTTAAGGAAATTTAAAAAACCATTTCTATTTCCTTTTTGACAGTTTTTTTTTTATTTTTTTGTTTAACTTTTTATTATTTTGATTTATTTGCGCTCATTTGTGTTTACTATTTATTTTGTTTTAAAAAAATAATATTTTTTTTGCTTTACTTACCTATTTAATAAAATTACTATGGGTTTGCAAAAACGATACCAACACTAACAATTCTACATCAAAAATAATCGTCTCAACAAAATATAAACCAATGTAGCAAATTGGCATGTTATGAATACACGTAAATAACATATTGTTTTAGGTTGACCACACACTGTAAATTAATGAAACTTTATTTGTTTCAAAAATGTACTTAAAAGAAGTAGAAGGTTCTCAATTTGACAGTTCGACTCAACACTGGCGAGAGGTTTTATAATAAAATACCAAAAATCATAAAGCTATATAACTATACATGAGGTAACAATCCTAACAAAGAACTAATGTCATTTCCAAATATCACTGACCCTTATGTACCGACTTCTTTTTCAGAAAGTCTTGTGAATTCAATTGATAAAGTCAAAATGAGAAAGAGATTTTAATAGACACCTTCATCGCCATTAACATCGTTACATTGTCACGACGCTATCACTCTGCTGTCACCAACATCGTCATTATCATCGTCATCGTCTTTGGTAAAATTACTCTAACAGTTTTTAAGTATATTCCGTACAGTACAACGATTTATTTGCGATTCGAAATGCCAATAAATCTATTTGATACCACACACAATACAGTTGTTCAATATTTATTTCTCCACCATATTATGTCACTCTAGTAATTTCTCGGCTCCCACACTCTGTCGCCCATGTTCGAATTTGAAAATTGTATTGAACTCATACTGTCAGCGCTTGCTGTTGACGTGTTCCGGTTCGAAGAATAAAGTAGCCGGTAAACTTACTTAAGGCATTACATCCCGGCTTCAGGTTGGCAGCGTACCATTACCAGCTTTTCTGTTTCTAGGCAACGTGAATTTCTAGCCATCAGAAAATTGTTTGCTTGTTTGCCTGTCAATAGTAAATAATAAATAGTAAATAATAAATAAATATTCCTGAAAAAGTCACACAAATTGAATTTAACCCTAAAGTAAGCAAATTGTATGCTTGTGTTATGGGTGTTAGCCAACGATTCTAATAGATAGAAATACTTAAATAGATACCAGAATATAATTAATAAACGCCCAGACCCGAAAATGCAGACATCTCAATGTTCATCACACAAATGCCTGCCCCCGTCGCGAATCGAACTCGAGCCTCGCGGTTGGTCGATGTAGTTAGGCGTGTACGCTAGCCACTCGACTAAACAATAAATATTTACATACTTGCTAAAATACATTAAGATTGGTTATACAGAACTACTGACGATATCGTCGAACAAACATACAAACTCGCAACCGCTTCATTCGCTCAGGCAATAACTATTAACTATTTAGTGATTATTTGTTGTAGTAGTAGTATCTTCACGCCGATATTCTCGAAGTAGTAGGCAGAGGTATAACCAGGACTATAGGTAGCAAGCCTATCGCCAACCGGGCACATATACAATCCCAAGCAACATTTTTTTATTAGAAATTTGGAAAAACCAAATTTTCTTTCTATTATTTACTGTCATGTATTATGAAATTATAATATATAAAAAAACTTGATAATAGGCAAACCACTATTGGAGGTAATTATTTGATTAAGTACACTAAGAAATTGGTATTTACATTTTTTAATGATAAATTTGTGATTTTGTTTGTACGAAAAAAACATGTTTGAAATCTTTAAAACTACTAAAACATTTTCTGAAGTTTTTATTCTCGTTTTGGTTTTAAATAAATAAAATATTTCTAACCTTAAAATGTGGCTTATAAGCGCTTAAAATTTTGTTGTTTTTGGTTTAATACATAAACACAACAATCCAGAGTCACATCACCAAGAATACAACTACTATAAACTTATTATATCGGATAGATACGCATTTTTGATAACACTGTTTATCACTGTCTAAATGCCTACCTACAATCAGCACAGATTGCTAATAGATATAAATTATACGAGGATTAACAGTACAAAGGCTGAGATATGTAATCGAGTTCAAAAAACCGAAGAGGTTCTCAATCCGGCCGTTATACATATTTTTTATATATTATGTACAACGATTTCTCCGGGGTTTCTGAACTGATTGTGATTGTTGATTTTTTGTTTGATTGATTGATAAACGTAATTCTTTTTTTATTTGATGCGGAATAGTTTTGAAGTCGGTGACAAACCAATTTAATACGTACTTATAATATAGAGCGTTTGTTCGCGAGAGACGTTAGGGTGCAGATTCAAATCTTGTTTAAGGTATTTTCTTTCTTGGCTTTATAAAAAGGTCGTAATAAGTATATTACATGGGTCGCATGATGAAATTCCTGCGGAGCCGTTGATGATTCATGCTGCATTAAGAGTTCACTCTTCTTTTAATCAAAGATATCTTCGAATGCACTTCATCTTTGATCTACCATGCCCATGTCACGACCCATGACTCCGTTAGGAATCCAACCCGCACCGTCTTTGGCCGGTCTAGTTGGAACTAACGAGGTGTTCAAATAATATGACGGTAAACCCCTTATGTGTTTTGTATTCCGAAGCATCTTCGTAAGGTATCTCAAATATTATTTTAAATTACATATTATCTTTTTCAGTAACATGTTTCGATGAATCGTTAATCGACTACAAAAAAGAAGATGTGCTCAATTCGGCTGCATATCTTTTTGTATGTTTTTTACGCGATTACTTTGCTGATAATAAACTGATTTTTATATGGTTATTTTTAGAAAAATATGTCATGATTCCAAGATGGTGCCATATTAATTTAATCATAATCCGACAGCTGGTTTTAAGATACTTACTAACACAATTTTTTTGTCTATGTTGGCAACATCATCAATGTCGTGAAGATAGATATCAATGTAGATGTAACTCAAAACTACCAGTGGGATTTTAATAAAATTTGTGTTATCTCGAAATCATGATAAGTACCTTTTCAACAAAACATTATCAAAAACGATTTTTTATTGGCCATAGGTAAGTATAATATTTATTTATTTATCATCTTAATCATCATAATTTATTTAATTCTTTCAAAAATCTACAGAAAATAAAAAACGAGACGAATCAAAACTGAAAAAGTGAAAAAAATCGAACCATGCTATAATTTATTAATTTCCGATACATTTTATAACATGAAAAACACTTAGAGAGGCGAAACTAGACCTAAGATTAATAATCTCCACAAAGTGTTGAAAACAATTGAAGTGCTTCATTCTGTGCTTCTTCTTCTTCTTCTACTTCACCTTCCAACCAGAAAGTTTCCATGGTACCTTTTCCCTGAAAAAATACGAATACAATTTGAAAAAATATGACCTTCGTCAGAGTTTCATGGCCCATTTTCTAACCGCTGCCAAATGCATGTCTATTGATAGCAGTCGTTAAAACTTGACTAAAACTATATATAATTTGAAGAGGGGTTCTGGACGGATATAAAGCCTGGTATGCACCTCTTTGGACTGTGGATTTAATCCAAATTTAATAATAATCGGAAGACGGTAACAAAGTTCGTCCAAGGTAAACTTTGCTTGGTTACGGACTTAAACACCTTTAAAGAAAAAAAAAAGTTTTCACACCGGGTACTCCTTGCGGTGAGTGCTGAAGTTCGTAACTAAATAGGTAGAGTAAGTAACTATGAACATATTGTTGTAGACGGAGTAACATATTATTTGTAAACTGTTAATTTACCTTGACTTTTATAAGTCCCCTTCTTCGAAGCCTGAATTTTCCGAATGGTAGTTCGCTAGCAGTTTTGGCTGTTATCTGAATTCGACCTGGCTGTAAAAGTTAGATGTCTTTATTTTAGTATATCTAGAAAACAGTACATTTACACCCGCATTTTAACTCTTAACGGAAGAGGAAAGAGGGGCTTAATAAGTTTGACGGATCTGTGTGTGTCTATGGAATCATATTTTCTAACCTAATGTGGTGATGCCTATTTTTTGTGTCATCGTTAAGATTCTTAGCGACGTTATGGTTAGATTTTACCGGAAGTAATTTTTTATTGATTATTTTAATATGATTGGTTCTATAGAATAGACTTCTCTTTTTTGCTTTATTATCGGTATATCTAAACATAATGTTACATAACAAAGTAACAAAACTGGAAAAGAGTTTGCCTAGTCTGTTTTTACTTGGGCTTCAATTATACCGAATCAACTTGAATCGCAATGACATTAGAAGGATAAAGTCTACGTTTAACTTCCTGTATTTCGTATATGAGAAACTTAACTAATTTCGTTTTCGTAAGATTTATTTTAAGATTATTTTTATTTTTAATTCTGCTACTTTGTTCGAAATTTAAGTTGTTATATCAACTAAATTACAATTATTTTAGGGCTCGATTAGTATAGTATAAACAGCAAATAAGATGGAATCATGATTGATATCATCAGGCAGATCACTTATGTAAATCAAAAAAGGAGTGACTCTAAAACACTAACTTGTGGTACACCGCAGTAACTAAAATTTAGTTGTAGTTAACAACTTCAAAGTCTTATTAACATGTTATCTGGCTAACGAGTGAAAGAGATGCACTTATTCGCCTAGTTAGGGGTTGGCACTATATGAATTAAGTCGTCAGTTCTTCGATTTACATGGCACGCCTGGACATCCCAATGTTATTTCAGCTTAAATTCTGGCGAGCTTCATAGAGCTGGGTGTTTTATATATCGATATTATTTACGGATTACGATACTTAACAAGGTACGGCCGTTGCTCACCTCACTAGTAGTTTGCATTCGGCTTGCCGTGTTGACGGTGTCTCCAACTAGGCAGTAGCGAGGCTGTCTCAAACCGAGCACTCCCGCTACGCACGGACCTGAATGTATACCTGGAACATTGTAATTTACATACTAAGCAATCAATATTTATATGAAGACTGCTAAGAGCTAGGTCGTCACATTGAAGATATTTTTGAAAAATTATATCTTTCTATAAAGATTTTTTTTCTGCAACATTTTATGTTCGTTGGTTGGTCTTATTGTTTTGTGATCATAAAAATAATTTAAATTTGACTTTCTTTTTATAATATGTATACATATTCTATATACATGTATTCTCATCTCACTGTAGATGTATTGACAACGGGCACATCCATGAAGACCAAGAATCTCCGTTCAGTAGTTAGGATGTTTTTTAAAAGGCATCAACCTCATTTACTAGGTGGTAGAGTTTCGCAGCGACTCGCCCGGATTGGTACCACCGCCTTACCTCTTCCTGCCGCCCTAACGTTATGACGTGTTCCGGTTCGGAGGGAAAGGTAGCCGGTAAACTTACTTTTGCTCGAGGCCTAACATCCTGACCTCTGGTTGGCGACGCACCATTATCATCTTTGGTGTATCTAGGCATCGTGAATTTCTTACCATCAGGAAATCCGTCTGCTTGTTTGCCTACCTCTAACATAAAAGAAAATGTGCCGTGTACTTATTCGCTATCATATTCTTAAAAAATCCTTACATTTCATTGCTAATCATAGTTATCTGGTGACAACGAAAGTATAAATATTTTGTCAGGTTCATGTTTAAAAGTGCCCTTTTAAAAAACCTAGATCCTTACCTATAGTAAGCATCGGCAAGGCCCTGGTTACAGCGAGTGCAGCGCTCGCGGCGGCAGCAGCATGTGCCCGACTCCGTTCAGGCGCACCCGACACTACCATGTACACTGTACCCACGGTCTCTACCTGTGCACATTTGAGTACGTAATCTTAGCACTTGGTAATTAAATTTTAAATACTGTCTGTTCCGGCAAACTTCGTTTCACCCGTTCAGTTTGTAAGGGGCAATTAAAATATTGTTTTTCCTAGTTTCCTCGCAGTCGAAGGGGATACAAAAGTATCCTATCAATTAATACTGTCTTCTAAGCTACTTCTCTATTATTTTTCACCCTAATCGGTTCAGCCGTTATTTTATTATAGAAAGTGTAACTAACACGATTTTTTTTAATACATACTAGCAATCCCGGCAAACTTTGTTCTACCCGTTTTATTTGTATGGCAAAACTTAAAATGTTGTTTTTCTTTTTTTATACCTTTCCTGGACTTCCACAAATAAATCAAAACCAGAATAAGCCAAATCGGTCCAGATGTTCTCGAGTTTTAGTGAGATTAACGAACAGCAATTGGTCAAGTGCATCAATATCATAACTCAAGGACATAATTAAATCATAAGCTTATTTTAATCTTGGCATTGAAAGATGTAAAATAAGCTTGTATTTTACATCTGTTACAATGGATTTCCGCAAAGTAACGCCTGATTCAATAAAATATCTTGGTATTGACATGATCATATCTATAACCTGCAAAATTGCCAACTAAAAAACAAATATAAGCTGTTTACTGGTGGTAGATAGCTGGGTATCAAATTGCCGGGATAGGAATCTTTCACCTCATGTATTCCAGCTGCCACGATGATAGTGATATGATCCTCATCGGATTTTTAAGTAAGCGGTAAACTAGCGCATTAGGTTTAATACTATGGACACAGGACAACGACGCATCTACTACTTCTATATTGTCTAGATAGGCCTCGGTTGTTTCTGATCATCATAAGAGACGTGTACGTTATCTTATCATATAAAAAAATATTATCTTAAAAAAATTTAATTAACTCCCGACAAAACCTATATCGATAATACTCAAACAAATTAAATCATTGAAATCGGTCCATCCGTTCAAAAGTTATAGTGCCACAGACAGACACACGCATACACACACAAAAATAATTCTGTTAGCTTCCACAAACAGGACCTCACCTTATAAACTCTGTGTGTGTCTAGCAGCCGGTCTATCCTAGAATAGACGTCGTTTATGTAGCTGACAGTCTGCATCACGTCAGCACGAGTTCCAGCTTCTGCCAGCTGGATGCCGCAGAACATAATGGTGACACAGTCGAAACCCTGTAGATATGTAAATAGGTTATTGGACTTATTAACATCTAGTGATTCATAACTAACTAGCCGACCCGGCGAACTTCGTATCGCTTGACATCAACAGCCACTAGTTTTTCCCCATTTTACTGCATTATTTTGTTTTATCTCTTCATCAGAACCATTTGTTGGCAATAACATACTCAATAAAGAAAGAATTAGCAAAATTGGTCCATCCGTTCAGGCGTGTTGCGATGAACACGAGAAATGGGGATTCAACTTTATATAAAGGGTTGCTGATAACTAACGCCTTTCTAGGGCGGCATTAGTACATCAAAACTCAAAAGCAACAACGGGCTATGAATGAATTGGACGTATCAATTTCAAAATTAGAAAATGCATATTTTCAATTTTCTAATAAAATAACGATGTCCGGGATTGGATATGTGCCGGTTGGCCATAGGTCTATCATATTGAGGGATTTAGTGTCTTCGGCTAGTCGTGGGTGTCTTGATTGTGCCTCCGTCTACCCCTTCGACGATATGGGATACTATGAGATACTTCTGCAATTTCTCAAAAACAACCTAAACCTAAGAGTCTTGGAAAGAGCGTAATTCCGAGGTAGGCCATTGCCACCAAGTCTATATATTTTGTTAATCAAACCCGAGAGAAATCGAGGAAATATTAAATTTTTTTGAACCCAGATGACTTACTTATTGAAGTCGAAGTAGGCTTTTTGCAGTGTAATTGCTTTTTAATTATTTGAGTTAATGTTTTATTTAATTCAATAAACTGTGCATACTTGACAAGCCGACATTGGAGATTTCCCAGCACGTAAGTGGTCAGCAACTGCTTTTGGTATCATGGAGTACACCAGTTGATCTCCTCTCTTCTTCCATTGGTCTCGCAGTCTACAAGACTCTTGTAACGACATACTTCTGTTCTCCGCTTTCTCAAACAGCAGTTCCAATCGAGACAAATGCTGCCAACCTTGTAACAACATTTCTCTAGATAGACCATGACCGTTCAAGTCTGCCAAATATAGACCAGCTTGGCTTAGTTCTTCTAAATCGTTGAAACTGTAACGTTAAGAAAAAAATAAAAATTAGGGAAGTAGATGATGCTCAGGTCTTTAGTATTAAGACTAAATAAATAAAGAATATGACTTTTCGCCTCAGTGGTCTAGCGGTACAGGTGTTGGACTTGACTTCTAGAGATCTCAGGTTCGATTCCCGGGTCGGGCAACAAAAAGGATATATGTTTTTTTCAATTTAAAAAAAATGCATGGAATTGGATGTGTGCCCGGTTTGAGGAAAGACGGATTATATTAGCACTTAATTACAACTCAAATTTTATTGGCTCAAAACGTCAAACACATTTTTTTAGACTTTATTACTATTTTAGAACGAATTCCATATGAATCACCCACGCAAAAGAAAAAAGGGATATTGGCAAAACCAGGTTTTAAAAAACTGAGATTAAAGTCTGACGTTTGTTTTATTTAAATTCATCTGATATAAGTGCAGTGTGCAAAAAGCTAACCCAATTTCATTACCAGTAGAGCTACTCTTGAATTTAGAAAAATGCAACGAATCTCATCTAGTAGTTTAGTTGTTCAAGAGTACTTAAAATGACATATCCGTTTCCAATTTCCAATTTGCTTGACATTGAGATTCAAGAGTAGCCCTACAAAGCGATATTTAATGATTCTTTTTCAAAAGGTAGCTATCGATTCTGAGGTAGTAAATAAACATTTTATCAACATCTGTGAAGTGTTTTCGAACAAATAACCATCGAAATCTATTTATTATTAGCCAAGTAATCCCGTAAAAAACACACAAACACATACAGTTAAATTGACATTTTTTTGGTTCAGTGTAAAAGGAGATCAAAGATGTGTACTCACATAGGACTACACAAGAAAATTAGTGAGTCAATTTCTTCGAGGAAGTATATGGGTCCCTTCAGCAGGATAGCACGAGCACCTTGGGAGCCTCGCCTGGAGTCAGTTATGCATTGGGAGCGTCGCATCAGTTCTAACTCAAACAATATTGTTTGCATGCATACCACCTGAAAACAGTATATTACAGCACGAGGGTAGGAAAATAAGAATCAGAAGAGACAGTAAGTCAGCAAAAATAAGTAATTCATGTGATCTGAGACTTTCAGTTTTACTGCCCAAGATATGGAAGACAGCTCTTGTTGCTGGCGATGTAGGTAACAGTCCAATCCATTTAAATAATGACGTCTCGGGCTGAACACTCTGTTCGGCCCACAAAGCTCGGTGAAGTTGTAAAACCTCGAGGTTGGCAAAACATTATTCATTCCAAAAAAAAGGGTTTGCTATCTCTCTACCCGACGTGGCCGAAAAGTAGCAACTTCGTTCAGTGCAGTGGCAAGTAGGTATTTTCCGCGTATAGGACAAACATGGAACACTCCATTCCGAAGGTCAAAATACAAAACAGGCTTTAGATTACAGGTTTTTGTAACGACTAAGCACGTAGGACCAGTTTTCATTTCAAATTAATGTAGACGTATTTCAGATAGATTAACCCCTGACAGACAAAGAGGGGTGTCCATGTATGTCTGTCTGTGGCATCATTAATTTGAACGAGTAAACCGGTTCCGACGATTTCGAAACATCATCAGCTAAAGGACGTTGTACGAGCCAGCGCGTACAGTGTTATGTATCGTCGCATAAAGCAAATTTTGTAATAAGCATTTTTACATTAATCGGGCAGTTCGTGTACGGATATCAATCACGCCGCGCGCTCGCATATCATATCATTATATCATTTAGTACATAGGTATTTCTATCAATATATTATCAATCAATACTTACTATCAAAGACTATCATTTCACTCATTTCACTCAACTATCAACTATCACTAAAAGGCTGTACGGACCGTACAGACGTCCACCGTTAGACATAGGCCTCCCCCAAAGAGCGCCACGAGTTACGGTCACCAGGCACTTGCATCCGAATTTATAGTGATTTCGAATCAATTCTTTGAAAACTAACATGATCGAGATGGTTCTTAAATATATTTACATTTTTTTATTTATGGCATGGGCATTTACAACTTAGTTAAATCTGTTTTTTCTTTAGTTTTTGGCACTAGTGTCAACATTTGCCATTAGTCAAGTTGAAATTTGCATCAAGTTACTCGAGTTAACAAAATCGGGTTTAAACTATTCAATAATAGTCATAAGTCGCCAAAGGAAGTCATGTCGGGGTCTTGAGTAAAGCGGTGACCTCATAATTCAAGCTCATGTAATAAAATGTGGTGGCGACGAGGAAATGCACGATACACTCATTTCTTCATGAAAACTTCACTTGTGCATGTTAACTAAACAAAATTGCACAAAATGCCATCAAAATTGATTTATTTCACTAAACATATATATTTTTTATGATAATGGAAGGCAAACAAGCAAACGGATTTCCTGATGATAAGAAATTCACAGCGCCTAGAGACACCAAAGGTGGGGATGATAGGACTCGAGCAAAAGTAAGTCAGTAAGCTACCTTACCCTCCGAACCGAACAAAGAAGAATTATTATAAAACTTAAAAAAAGTATCTTCACGCCCATATCCCCGAAGAGGTAGGCAGAGGCACAACCAGGGCACCCACGACTAGCAGAAGATACTAAGTCCCACAGTGTGATAGGTGGCTAGCCTATCGTCAACCGGGCACTTATCCTATCCCGAGCAACATTTTTTTTTATTAGAAAATTGGAAAAACCCAATTTTCTTTTTGTTGCCCAACCCGGGATTCGAACCCTGGACCTCATGCAGTCAAGTCCAACAACTGAACCACTAGACCACAGAGGCGATAAAACTTATATTACTATAAAACTTGAATTTTTTAATAACTCCCGAAGAACCATTTCGATCGCATCAGATTTCAAACAAAATAAGTCCTTATCGAAATCGATCTATCCGATCAAAAATTATAATACCTCGACTTACACTGTACACATACTTGTCAAGCTTAAAACAGCCATCTTCTGCGGTTGGGGGTTAAAAAAATCAAATAAGAACATACCTTATCCCAAGTAAAAGAAACTTTCGGCTTTCGTAGACGCAAAATCTCATTGATTGGTGACTTTTCGATACGATTAGGAGGTCCTCCCCAGGCTTCTATCAACTGAAAAAATAATAATTTTAAACATTTTTTTTTAAATTATTTTGAAAGGTTCTCGAGTGGCGTCCCTGCACCGGAGGACGTAGTGTTGAACGACCTCCCACCCGGTGGACTGATGATCTGGTCAAAGTCGCTGCGGGGAGTCGCTGGTTACAAGCGGCTGGTGACCGTGACTTGTGGCGCTCTTTGAGGGAGGCCTATGTCCAGCAGTGGACGTCCTCCGGCTGATGATGATGATGAATAATAAAGGAACGAGGAACATATTTCAGCTTAAACTGTATTTATTACAGATTCTTTTCATAAGCGAAATTTCAGTAGCATAATAATCATAAAATAAAACTATTAATTTCAAAGTCTTTAAACAAATTTAAAAACGTTTAATTAGCTAAAAATTTAAATTAATTAAGCATAACAAAACTGACTTTAACCTCAGTATAAATAATCAATACAACCGTCAAAATGTGGAGCCAAATACCAAAAAAAAAACTATTTGTTAGGTATCAAAAAGTAGATTCGCTGTACAAAGTCAAAACCTGCGTTTATACTAATTTATTTGACTTTGCACTTGAAATTTGGACTTTATAATTTGGACGCATGTTACTATATTATGCCACTTAAGCTATTCATAAAAAGTTTGTGGCCAGTGTATTTGCCATGATTGCTTATTGTCACCTTTGACGTGCTTTGAAAAACCGTAATTGCCAAACAGGGCAATAAATATGGCATATATACTCCTTTTATCTTATCTCTTTATCTCTTATTTCTTATTTATCTCTTTTAGCTTATCATGGGTATGTTTCTTCCGTTTTGCAATATGGTATTCCTATTTGGGGAAATTCTGTAGAACTAATTAGAATCTTCAGAGTTCAAAAGAAGTGTATAAGAGCAATATGTAGTGTTAATCAGTTGCATTCATGCAAGCCACTTTTTAAGTCTCTTAAAATATTACCTTTACCTTGTTTATATATTTTGGCTGTATGTGTATTTGTAAAAAAACATCATCATTTGTTTCAAACAAATGCTGAGGTCTTAGGTTTATCACATTTTAGAAATAGGGAGAAACTCCATGTATCTAACCAAATACTCAGTATTTGCAAAACTAATATATATTGCATGTCCATTCGTATATACCTACAACTAGATTCCTGATAATCT
>NJDD01000619.1:43473-59731 GCA_002245505.1 Calephelis nemesis
TAAATAGAAATTAGAAACGTGTGTAGCCACCTTGATAATATATGTTCACCTTATCTCCTGCTTTAACGATCTTCATTTTTCTGTCAAGCATAACTCCAAACGGAAAAAGCTGCAGCAGCAAAGAAACAGGAACTGATGGTAGAAGACAGGGCAAGGACTTACGCGCCATAAGTGATTGTACCTGTAACTCGAACAACTTATTTAGCCGTGTATAAAAAATTAAGTTGTAAGTAAATAAGTAGGTTTAAGTAAGTTAAGTTGTAAATTTAAGTTGTGTTAGCCACTTCTGTGGTCTAACGGTGCAGCGTCGGACTTGATTTCTTGAGGTCCTGGGTTCGAATCGAAAAATTTGAATTTTATAATAAAGATAAAGTTGTCCGGGATTAACTATGTGCGCGGTTGGCGATAGGCTTGCCACTTATCACATCTTAGGACTTAGTGTCTTCAGTTAGTCGAGGGTACCCTGGTTATGCCTCTACCTACCTCTTAGGGGATATGGCCGTGAAGATGTGTTTGCATTTACTTAAATGTTTATAGTTATTTACACGATAGTAAAACATATTTCTTTCCATCAGTCTGTTTGTTCATAATGGAATATTTGTTGTCATGTGAAAGATTGATTTGGAAATTGAAGGTTATAGGGCAACATATAAGTATCTAGACAAGGCCGGATTTGGAAGCCTGGAGGTCTTGGGGCAGCAAAGAAGTGGAGGAGGGAAAAGAAATGAGGCCCTATTTTTTTTTCAAATTAAACAAAAAAAGGCAGTCAACTTTTCTGGTAATATTTAAGAACAATATACCCTTGTTTTGTGAAAAGTAATGTAGATAGAGGCAAAATAGTGAAATTAAACATTAAAGAAAAAGATGTTGACTAGTGTTTACTAGTCGGAACTAAACAGACTTTTAACAAAGTCTAAAATGTGGTGTAAATATAGGTAACTACCATCAACACCACTGGTATTACAGTGCCGTCCAGCAACTTGCCCGGGTAGGGATTTACCGCCTTACCTATTCCTGTCGCCATAATGACTTTGCCATGTTCCAGTTTGAAGGTTTTCTTTTGATGATTTTCTTTTCTTTTAATGACTAATTTGTTACTAACCTTGCGGTTTTTCCAACTTTGTGGGCCGAGCAGAGTGCTCAGCCCGAGACATCATTATTTAAATGGATTGGACTGTTAAATACAACGCCAGCAACAAGAGCTGTCTCCCATATCTCCCGGGACACCGTACCTCGACTTGGTGTTGCGTTCTGGTTACTGGGTGGACTTGATGGATGAGTAGTAGCTCGTCGCTCTTCGTTAGGCGCCGGGCGCAAGGAGGTTTTCGTCGCCCAGTCCGGCGCGGTGGCGACGCGGACGGTGTAGTGTGATGTAGTTTGAAGGGTAGGAAAGCCGGTAGACTTGCACATTTAACATAACGGTCTCTGGACAGCGATGTATCTGTATTGTCTATGGTGTCTATAGGCCACCTTTGTCTGTTGCCATCAGTAGGGCTGTGGGCTTGTTCGGTGATCTTTTACTTATAAAAAGTACATAATATGTTTTTTTAATTTAACGATCTTAGTACATGTTTGGCAGTGACTCAAAACTTCTTTGGTATCATTTAAAATATATCAGAAACTTTTTTTAACCTATTAGTTTATTTTTGTTGCTTTTTATTTTTTTTCAGGGTTTTTTTTGCCTAACAGTTTTAATTTTACACACAATTAAAAGAAGTGCCAAGAACGGCAAAAGTGCTAAGATTGAAATAGTTGTTGTTTATTTACAAAAAATATTTACGCGCCTCAATGGTGGAACCGCTGGTCAAGAGGCTAACGCGAACGCCTAGCTACACCTACTAACCACGGGGCTCGGGTTCGATTCCCGGTGAAGGCAAGCATAAGTGTGTTGAACAAATAAGTAGATGACTGCATTTTCAGAACAGTTTTTATTAAATTTATTCTCATATATTTTTTTAGTTTTTCTTTGTAAGTATTACAATAATGGCTGACTAACACCCTTGACACAAGAATATATGAATATAATTTACTAACTTTGGGTTAAATACAATTTGTGTGACTTGTCCAAAAAATTTTAAAAAACCGAAATCAATTATCATTATATTATTAATGATGATGTTATCAACATAGATGAAAATTTATGCATTGTTACGTATTACTCAGAAAGCACTGGCCCGTTTATGATAAAATCATTATGTGACCACCATAAAACCTTGAAAAAGGAACCATTTAAATCGGTTCGGTAGTGACTGAGTTATCTCGTAACAAACATTAAAAGTACGAGTATCTATAGGTACAGTCGAACTGAGAACCTCTCTGTTTTAAAGTCAGTTCAAAATAAAGACGCTTGTTAATAATGCTACATTATAATAAGTTTTGATTGCTTTTAATATATCCCAGTTTTCCAATTTCATTCCGAGTACTTTTGATCTACTTGTTTGTTTTTTCGTCTTTTTCAAAATCATTGATTAGCCTACCCGGCAAACTTCGTACCGCTTCACATTGGAAGAACTACTGACAATTTGTGTAGGAAAAATCAAAATGTTGTTTTTCTTATTTTCTTAACATTTTTGTAGTTTTTCCTTTCATATGAACCTTTTTCTGTTCCTTCCTCCTTCCTGTTCCACGGCGATAAATTATACAACAACAAAAAATAGCAAAGTTGGTCCATCCGTTCAGGCGTGACGCAGGCAGACATTACGAGAAGGGGATTCCTTTTTTTATATGTAGATCCGCCCTTCCCCTTTATTACTGCTAGCCGCGCGCCGGCTTGGCACATTGTGCGTGCAATACTCAATCATAATTTTGCTGTCATGTTATTTAAAACTGCAACATCTCCTATGATATTTCTAAGGGCAAATTGGTTTTAAATTAAATATTTGTAATGAATAACATATTTCTTTGGATAACAATGAACATTATGTTTATAAAAACACCTTCGCAAATAAAGCATTATCTTAGAACAAATTCGGTTAAATTAAAAAAATATATAGTGAGCTGATCTTAAAATGATGTGCATAGCGCGGACTTTTTTTAAAACTTTTAAATGGGTACAATTCTGTCATACTTACTCGATTTATGCGAATCTTTAACCGCTTACGCAGCGCAAGCAGTAGAAGCTCTCAATAAGAAAAAATATCCCGATTTTGAAACATAATCCTATTGGTTTTAGCGTGATAATGTGCAAATAGCCTATAGCCTTCCTGGATTCACGGGCTGAACTCTCTGCTCTGCCCTCAAAGCCCTATGAAGTTGTAAAAATCGCTAGGTTGGCAACACATTAGTCATTTAAAAAAAATCCTTCGTAAATGGGCTATCTAACTCTGAAATAAAATTTTTAAATCTGACCAGCAGTTTCTGAGATTAACGCGGTCAAGCAAACAAACAAATCCAATCTTGAGCTTTATAATAGGCTCCTTTGAAGAATAGACCATCTGCCTTCCTGCCAGGCAGCTCGTAGAAGGCGAGCGAAGGCTAACTGTCACTAACACCGCGACACCTGACTAGGTAGTAGAGTTTCGCAGCGACTCACCCGGATTGGTACAACCGCCTTACCTATTCCTGCCGCCATAACGTCATGACGTGTTCCGGTTCGGAGGGTAAGGTAGCCGGTAAACTTACTTTTGCTCAAGGCCTAACATCCCGGCCTCAGGTTGGCAGCGCACCATTACCACCTTTGGTGTCTCTAGGCGGCTTCTATCTTCTTCTAAGAAATTTCTTACCATCAGGAAATCCGTCTGCTTGTTGCCTTCCAATATCATAAAAAAAAGTCTAGTATAGATATCTACGCCATAGACCACCCTCGAAATCTTAATGCTTATCTTACATTTTGATGGCTCATAAACGGAATTATATGATCGTTTATAGGACCAAGGTTCATAGTCACGTCCGACATTCAATAGATAGTTATTCCTTTTTAGGTATTCTTTGTATTTATTAACAGCTCGTAAAAGGCGAGCGTAAGTTTTATTTGTGACTAAAACTAGAACATCTTCAACCTATAACAACACACACATATCTTCACGCGAAGTCCTGGGTGAAGTAAGCAGAGAGTAGCGAGTGCCAAATGTCAGGATCATAACAGATCTCCCTGGAATTCTCCACATTCGTTATCCTTTTCATGCAAACATGGCTGGCTTTGGAGATTATTGACACCACTCTCGTGTTGAATGCGAACGATTTGATCATGGAATGTCAACCTTGGTCTCCCTGGGTACCAACATCCATCCACATTCGCTTTACATATATGATTTGTCAATCTTTCATCTGTAATTACTCATTCTTTCCACATGACCAAACCAGCGATACCCGGTACCCCTTTTGATTTTAACACCAACAGTTTCTTTCAATTTCACTCTTTCTCTGACCTTGCTGTTACGAATGCGGTCAGCGAGCGTTATGCCACAAATTTTCCGTATCGATTTCATTTTGACCATATTCTTCCTACTTTCATGCTTTTTCTGACATACCCTACTTTCGCTTTCTCACAACAACGTTAGGATGTGCAGAATTGTGCAAAGCTAGTCGAGCTGAACTAGCTTACCCACCCCTTCATGCAACCTATTTCCTGCACACACTCTTCTTTCTCAAACCTATAACAAAGTTATTAGATACTACTAAATATTCTGGGCTAAAGCAAATAAGATTTACTGTTCCGTGGTTGATCTGGTGAAACCAAGTTTATATTACTTTTTTTTCTAAAATCAAACCCCAACGATGAATATTTGTTTCTATTTATATAAAAGAGAGTCATGTTAGTAACACTAATTGTAACTAAAGAATGACTGAACCGCTTTGGCTAAAACTTGATGGGGAGGTAACTTAGAACCAGGAAAAGGACTTATGATACTTTTTATTCTGCGGACTGCGGAGAAGCTAGGAAAAACTACATTTTGATTTGTCCCATACAAACTAAACGGGTGGAACGAAGTTCACCGGAGCAGCTAGTTTTTAATGTTTCTGAGCTTACATTTCCCCTTTTTAACGCTCAGCATATTTAATATGCGCTTATGTGTTTAACCGTGATAAAAGGTATTTCACAAATTTGATACGTCTGAGTAACTACACAAATCCTGTCTTAGGCTCCCCTACTATAAATTCTTAAGTGCTGTACTCATAATTACTCGTATTTATATTTGCTTATTTTCAAAACAATTGCGTGTTCTTAGACTATAACAGTAGAACATGTCGCTGAAGGGCAATGTCATGGACATACCCACAGTGGCCCAAGGTGGGGCAACTACCCCACCCTTAATCGAATGTAAGGTATGTTTATGTTACTAATTCAAATATTAATTCTGTAAGTATACGTACGTATTCAACAAGCTAGTTATTTATAGCATTGTACAACTTTGTTTATAGTTTACTAATTAATAATTGCCGCTGTGGTGTAGTGGGCCGGCGTCGGACTTGACATCATGAGGTCCCGGGATTGATGCCCGTGTCGGCCAACAAAAAAAATTGAAAATGTACATTTTCAATTTCGCAATAAAAGTAACGTTGCCCGGGATTGGATATGTGCCCGGTTGACGATAGGATTGCCACCTATTACATTGTGGGATTTAGTGTCTTCGGCTAGTTGTGGGTGCCCTAGGTGTGCCTGTACCTACCCCTTCGAGGATATGGGCGTAAAAATACTTACTTACTATCTTTTGCTCGTAGCTTCGCACCGAGCTTTAGCTAAACTACGCCAACCGTTTTAGTGCACAATATTATTGGTTGCGTGTAATTTTAAATGTGTAATAAATTCTTAAATACCGATTTTAATTTAAAAAAATACTGTGCAATTTTAACTACATTAAGTGACCAAGGAAACGAAGATGCTTATGGGGATGAGGATAAATCATTTAGGAGAAATTAGCTTTTGAAAATAAGATTATAAACAAATTTTTCTAAGAATATTCTATCATGGATTTTTGTAGGTCTTTTTATGATATACATTTTCGTAGTACGGTATTTTGATGTATTTGAAATGGCTGAGTCAGTGCATGAATATATGCGACCGAAAATCGTTTAAAGGTCTAATCATACTTGCTTTATACTACGCCTAACTACAATGACCAACCAAGAGGCTCGAGCTCGCCCATAACACATTTTATTAACCTGTTGGTAAGAACACCATCTTCATTTTTCAAGACCAACTACTTTGTTTCCAAACTTTTTAGTGCGACATCTGTGATCTTTTATCGTTATCACCAATATATTTGTGTGTGTCAAATGCATGTTAGTGTGGGTAACGTCTTATTTATTGATTGAATGTACTCTATAATCATTATATTTATATATATTTTCATAATTTTTGATTCGATGGATTTGTCTTCGCCCCGAATAGCAGAAAACACCTTAAAAACAAAAAAAAAATGTGATAGGTGAATCGAAGTCTACATAGTTAAACCGATTAGGCTGAAAATTGATGGATAGGTAGAATTAGAACCGGGAGAATTACATTGGGTACATTTTATCCCTTACAACAGCGAGGAAACTTTAATATTTAATAAAACGATATTTTAATTTACCATGAAAAATGAACCGGCGCAACGAAGTTCGCCGGATCAGCTAGTATTTATTAAAAAAGAAAAATACATAGGCACAGATTAAAGAAAACTATGTACTTAATGTACGCATTGATTAAGTACCTATATTTTTAAGTGATTATACTGTAAACAAATACGCGGCTCTCCTGATGGTAAAAGACGTCTGCGGGCTAGACCACCAGTTTAGTGTAGGTAAGTTTATGTCATCATCATCAGTCCGAAGACGTCCACTGATGGACATAAGCCTAAGTTTATGTACGAGTATATAAACATATACCAAGACATCATAGATTTTAGCTAAGTGAATCTGGGTCGCCTCTGTGGTCTAGCGGTTCAGTTGTTGGACTTGACTGCATGAGGTCCTGGGTTCGAATCCCGGGTCGGGCAAAGAAAATTGGGTTTTTCCAATTTTCTAATAAAAAAAATTTTGGTCGGGATAGGATAAGTGCCCGGTTGACGATAGGCTTGCCACCTATCACATTGTGGGACTTAGTATCTTCGGCTAGTCGTGGGTACCCTGGTTGTGCCTCTACCTACCTCTTCGGGGATATGGGCGTGAAGATACTTTTTTTTGAATCTGGGTCGAGTGGTTAGCTCGGTACGTAATTTAGCTTCTTTGCCATCTCAAATCAAGATAAAAGTGAATAATGAAACTCGCCCGTGTTTGTGGACGTAAGGGCCCAAAGCAAATTTGTTTTAGAAAAGATACGACCCGGAATCTTTTTGTGCTCATCAATCTTCCCGCTTATGTTAAATTAAGTTGGATTATCATACAAACTAAATACTTATCAGTACATTGTTTAACAGAGTCGCCTTCTGCTCTTTGCCTATGTATGTTTAGATCTTTTAAACTACGAAACGGATTTTGGAATGGTTTTTAATAGTGATTTAAGAAGAAGGTTTATCTTTATATTAATACGTGAAGCAAAAACTTTGGACCCCTTTTTAAGAAAATTGCGCGGACGCAGGAGCATACAATTTGGCACACTTATAGTTTATGTGTAGGAGAAGTGCAGAACGCTAATATTTTTCAATAATAATGCTTATAAAGTACATTAAATCAACAAACAAAACATTACGTACACTACCATGCATTTGACACACACAAACAAATATATTGATGATAACGATAAAAGATCACAGATGGCGCACTAAAAAGTTTGGAAACAAAGTAGTTGGTCTTGAGAAATGAAGATGGCGTTCTTATCAACAAGATATTAAAATTTATTATGGTTACTTAAATTTCGACCAACGGGCGACTACTAGTATATGTATAACTAGCTGTTTCTGCGAACTTCTTTTCAGACATAAGCCATTCAATAAAATAATATTATCATTAGGTTAAACCTAAAAGTTCTTTACTTATCTTCACGCCAAGTCCCTGACGAGGTTGACAAAGAGTGCCAAGTGTCAAATGGCATAGCTATATAATGTCAAAGCTTACGTAAGCGGCCATTGTGGTTTTTTTTAATGAGCTCATAAAACTAAATGGTTGAAAGGTTTAATCGTATTAAAATGGAAATCGGCCATCTCAGAAATTGGGTTAACTAAATAAATTTTCACTTAATGTTATCTTAGGCTATTATTGTCACGGGTTAAGCTCTTGCTAAAGTATGTTTCAGAGATTTAATTAAAAAGTCAATTATAAACTTTTAAATATACGTGATTAATTTATTAAATTCGAAACTTATTTTCGATCCGGATGTATCTATATTACTGTCATTGCTTATATGAAATAACGTATCTTTATACCGTATCCCCAACGAGGTAGGTGGAGATACAACTAGGGACCTAGAGTCCTCACGGCAGCCAAGTCGTGGGGACACTAAGTCCCACAATTTGATTGCCGGCAAGATTATCGCAAACCGGGCCCATATTTAGTCCCGGATAAATCTAGTTTTTATTAACATTGTAAAAACACATTCTCTTTATAATGCCCGTCCTGGTAATCAAACCCGGGACGTCTCTAAGTCAAGTAGTAGGCCGGAATAATTAAATTGTTTTTTTCTAGTTTCCTGGTAGCCGAAAGAGATATAAATTATCCTGTGTCCATCTCTGGTAGGTACTAAACTACTAATCAATTTTCACCCAAGGTAGACTGCACAATAGGCCTTCCATCCCGCCCTCGGGACACGCATCTGTAACATTTATGGTGTCTATAGGTCTCGGTTTTCTTTTACCATCAGGGGAACCGTGAGCTCGTTCGTTGACCTCTAAAAATCTTTAATTTTATCAAAATTAAGTCTGTAGTTTCGGAGTTTATCCTGAAACTCTTGCTAGGTTTAATTAAGTTAAATGACAGTCTAAATTCAGCGGACAAGTACTAATAAGAGGACAAGTTATAATACCTAAAAATACCATTGAAATACCTCGGCGTACCCTGAAAAAGAAAAAGGAAAAACGATGGTGATTAATAAAAAAAAGACAATAACTTACATAATCGCTGTTATCGAACTCGAGCCTAAGAACCGCGACATAAATATTCCCCTCTACGCTTTCTTTAACGATGGAAACTTTTAGCTTCAGTGAGAAAATGTCTTCGGCTATCTCGTACAATTGTCCTGTGGAATGCAAAAGTTATTAAGGTATTAAAAGTATCTTCAGTATTTTCACGCTCATATCCACGAAGAAGTATGCAGAGGTCCTTATTGCATTCTTCGGCTAGTCGTGGGTGCAAGGCAACACACACCAAGACACTAAGACCCAGAAAGTGATAGATGTCAAGCCTATCGCTAACCGGGCACATATCCTATACCGGACAATGTTATCCTTATTAGAAAATTGAAAATATATATTTATTAATTCTATGTTGCAGAAAAAGAAGGTTAAGTTAAAGAAATAAGTTTAACGTATTTATGTGTATTTCTATCTGTGGACGTAACGTAACATAACTTTTGGACACATGGCCTGATTTCGATGCGGATTTTCTGGATTAAAAGCTGACGTCATCAATACGGTTTTAAGCTACATTACAAGTAGGTTTTGGCGAGGATTATTAAAGAAAAACAGTAAGATCTTAAAGAAAGAATTGTTCATTAAAATCTTACCCATTAGATAATGTGTGTATCCAGTCCTTCCGCTGCTGTATACTAGCTCTGCGCCATGTTTATGTGCGCGTGTCAGTTGCATGCTCGGTGAGCGCATGCGCGGAAAAGTAAACCTCATGCGTTGGTGTATATTATCCACTGACTGAAGGAATGTGCAAAAGTATCTGCCTGTCGCACGAATCATGGTGTCGTATCTGGAAAAAAATTGCTGTATAGGAAGCTGAAATTCACGGAATGAAGATGACAGACTTGTTTTATGATGATATAATAACTAATACTCCTTGGTAATACTTACTGGTTGATCAGTTCATTTCATTTATTAATAAACTAGCTATTTGCTCGCGACTTTCATTTATTATAGTCCTTGAAGTAGGTATCTAATATCTAAAATTTAAAAAAAAAAAACCTTTATATATAGCCGCATTTTAGCTACATACTTATCAAATTTGATAAAAATCGGTTCAGCGATTTAGGAGTAAAAGAGTAAGAAACAGATTTTCGCATTTCGCATCGATTGCTATGATATGCATGTGGCAAGTATTGAAACTACTTGTCAATTGTTACTAGGTACTCGTATCTATGCTTAAGCTTCATGGAAAGGAGAAATACGAGTATGTTCACTTTTCCATGTTTTGGCTTCATAAAGTGTGATATTACAGACAGTACGAAGCTAACTTAAGACAGGCTGATGAAATAATTAACCGTGGTTGCGTCTTTATTTAGGAAAAGTAAACAAGGATTTTCTATCAGTAAGAAAACACGTCACCTACAGTCCCAAAGATAGTAATGATATCATTCTGAGTCCAGGATTCCGAGAGTTTTTTTTATTACGAACACGTAAATCTAAAAGAAGTAAACAGATGTTTGTAGATTTTAAAATTTTTAAATTTGTTCGTTTAAATTTCTTAATAACAAAACTCGATATTTCTTATTACCTTTTTTTATTAATAGGAAGGCCAACAAGAAGTAGGACTTTCTGACGGTCATAAATTAACGCCACGCTGAGACNCCAACGTGGTAATGGTGCGTTGCCAGCCTGAGATCGGGATGTTAGGCCTTAAACAAAAGTAAGTGTACCACTACACCGGCTACCTTATCCTCCGAACACACACTAACAGACACACACTGTCGTGATGCTGGCAGGTATATGTGAGGCGATGGTATATCCAGGCGGGATATGTCCAAAGATACAAAATATATAACTAGATGCGAGGAAAGACTTACCCATAATTAGAGAAGTATTTGACAAAACATCTTCCAAAAAAATGCATTACTTTTTCCGGTGTACCAAACTTATCTTTTAACGCATTAACTTTGTCTGAACTAACTAAGCTAAGGCTATTAAGCCTAGGTCTCGAAGTTAGACCAGAACTGCGTCGACGGTTCATATCCAAGGCAACTGTACAACTGGTTTTTCTTGTGGGTTTCAGGGAGCTTCGTCTTACTGTTTCATGGCTTGGTGAAACTGGTTTAGATTCGGGTGATGCATCTCTTTTGACCGGATCTTCTTTTTCAAATGCTACTTTATCCCTGATTTGATCCAAGTGTATTCCTAAACTTCTTCTATCACATGCTCTTACAGAAACCTCTTTTATATTAAGTTCGTCGTTTTCATTAATCCTTTCTGGAGTATGAGTAGGTGATTTGATTTCTTCTGATGAGTTATACGCTTCGATCTGCTTCTTGGTTGCAGCTGTTAATGCATTGGTTGCTGAGAAGGGACATTTAAACGATTGTGTTCGGTTGTCAGCTTGGACTGAAGCACTACGCCATGACGGCTTGGTTTTAAAAGAGGATTTTCTTGGAGGAGGACTGCTTGGCATTGACGTTACTGGACTTTGAGGATCCTTTGCGAATAATTGTGCTAAAGCACATGCGATCCTTGGCATCAATGCATCTGGGTATTGCTAAAAACAAAACTTACTTAAACATTGAAATCTTGCATCTCATTTTTAATAAATACCATAATCTATTTAATAAAGAAAGAAAAAGAAGAAGTTAAACTACAAAAAAATCAGCCTGTATTTTGTTTCGCTGTAATCGAGGGAAAGAGATTGTTTCAAAGTTTAACTGCTAGTAAGCAAACGAGAATTAAGAATAAGAACTTAAAGCGAGGAGGCTTATAAATAGGTAATGTAAGCATCAAAGGTGCTATGACTTATGAATAATAAATCCTGGTACTTGCATAGTACCTGACATATTTTTTTAAGTACAATGTATATTTTGGTGTCATTAGTGATTAAAAACGTATTTCGGCCTCTTGCTTTGTTATTTTACCTGTCGTGTAATATACACGGTGTTCCTGGCTCCAGCTTCTCGCAAGATTGTTTCCCAAATTTCTTCCCCGCATTCTTGCTGCAAATGAAAACTCCGTTCAATTGATATAACAAACACAAATATTTTAAGAAAGTATTAATAATATTAGCTTAGTCATAATATTAATACACAAAGCAAAAACTTTAGACCTCTTTTTACGTAAATTGCTGAGACAGAGGAGAATATTTGACACACTTACAGTTTATAAGTAGGAGAAGTTCAATAATAACGCTTAATGCACTTTGCATTAAGTCAAAAGTAAAACATTACACATACTACCATGTGTTTGACGAACACAAACAAACTTATCAATGATAAGGATAAAAGATCACAGATGGCGCACAAACTACATTCTTAACTTTGGAAACAAAGTAGTTGGTCTTGATAAATAAAGATGGCGTTCTCATCAAAGATATAAAAATTTGTTATGGTCGAATTTTAACCAACGGGCGACCTCTAGTTTTTTTATATTTACAAATAGACATGTCTCACATATTTTAGCAGATTTAAACCCATAAATAAAAAAAACATGTCAACTCATAATACTTTCGTAATTCATGAAGGACGTAGGTATTTATCCCTATATTTTTTCGTCATGCCTAAAAGTAAGTCTGAGAATAAGAAATGAGTCATGTCTCCGCTTTAACTGATTTTACTTTCTAATGTCATTACCGAGGATACGCATGTTGTATGTAAAAAGCTTAATTTTCGTGGAATATTTAAGGATTTTTCCTGTTTTTCTAACCCTAACGAAATATACGCATGTAAATAATAACTTCAAGTAAAATACCTAGATTATTTTACCAAAAAAAAAGAAGGTTCTCAGTACGACCACATGCTTTTTTGTTTGTCTATCGCGCGTTTACTCAGCTAAAAACAAACTGATTTTGATGTTTTTTTTTAAAAAGATAGGTCATGATTTCGAAGTCATCCCACATTCATTTTGTCATGATTCGATTAGTGGTTTTTGAGTAGGACTTAATAATTAATGAATTTTTGTCTATGTTGACGACTTCATAAACGAAAAATAGTACGTTAGGTAATAAAGTTAATGTGGGACCATCTCGGAATCATTAGCTATCTTTCAAAAAAAGAATGATCAAATATCGAAGTGATACCAAATGAAATAGTAAATTATTGTTTTGTTAATTATTCTATAATATAAAAAAATGTTCGCAGGAAACAAAATTTAATAACATCGTGGCCACAGGATAGTGACGCACCTATAATAATACGCCTCGGCCTCACATTGTGTATTATTATTGGAAGTTTTATTCAAAAGTTTAGTAAAAGCTTTTAAATATTAAGCTAGCTGTTGTGTGTGACTTTGCCGGCGCATTACATTTAACCGGAACAAGTTCGTCCAAAATTTATATACCTTAAAGGTCTAATCTATTTTTAATCTTCATTAAAATCAAAAAAATACGTGAAGCAAAAACTTTGGACATCTTTTTAAGAAAATTGCGAGGACGGAGGAGTATGAAATTTGACACACTCATAGTTTATGTGTAGGAGAAGTGCAGGGTGCTAATATTTTTCTGTAATAATGCTTAATGCATTAAATCAAAAAATAAAACATTACGCATAGTACTTCGCATAACGATAAAATACCACAGATGGCATACAAACTATTTTCATAAAGTTTGGAAACAAAGTAGCTGGTTTTGATAAATGAAGATGGCGTTCTTATCAAAAGAATATTAAAATTTATTGTGGTCGGATTCCGACCAATGGAAAAGAACTAGTTCTTTCGAATCGGTTAAGCAGTTTTACTTAGGTACTTACTCGCAAATTATTCATGAAATTGGTGGAGTCACATCAACAAAACTAAATGCATACATGTTGGTAAGTCCTTGCTTTGCAACCAATGCCAGAGGCTAACTGCTCGTTAACAATAATAATAGATTATTGTTGGATCAATGTCAAATCATCATTGTTTAATTCTAATGTCATAACTTCTTAACTCAGTACATTTATCGAGTGCCAATTTTCTAATTTTTTTATTGTTATTTAATTATTAATCTAGCTGTCCCGGCGAACTTCGTTCCACCCGTTCAGATTGTATGGGAAAAAGTAAAATGTTGTTTTTCTTAGTTTTCTCGCAAGTTCTTTTTTTTCTTATCTTTAAACTTTCCCTGGACTTGAACAAATAATTCATAACCAAATTAGCGAAATCGGTTCAGACGTTCTCGAGTTTTAGCGAGACTAACGAACAGCAATTGATTTTTATATATATATAGATAATAGATAACTAGCTGTTCAAGCGAAGTTCGTCCCACCAGTACCTACTGTTTGGGAAAACCTAAATGTTGTTTCATTTTGTTTTTTTCCTATCTTTATGACTTTCCCTGGACTTCACCAAATCGGTCTAGCTGTTCTCGAGTTTTTAGCGAGACTAACGAATAGTATTTAATTTTTATAAAAATAAGAAGAGAAGAAGATACTTAAGCGCAGTGAAGCTGCGAAAACCGAATCCAATCATTTTATTCGGTACCACGTCCTGATTTGATAATTATTTTTTGGAAAATAGGAAATCGCCTCTGTTGTCTAACGGACTGTCGTCGGACTTAAGTTCTTAAGGTCCCGGATTCGATCCCCAGTTCGGACAACAATAAAAATTAGTAAATCTATATATTACATTTTTAATAAAAATAACGTTGCCAAGGATTGGATATGTGCCCGGTTGGCGATAGGCTTGCCACGTATCACACTGTGGGACTGGGGTGGGCTAGTCGCGGGTTGTGTTGTGGTTGCGTATCTGCCTACCCTTTTGAGGATTTGGACGTAAAGATACTTACTTACTTAAGAAATGTTTGCGAAATGGTCCTACATAAATTTATCAAAATCCCTCTAGTAGTTTTTGAGTTATACTAGTATCTTCACGCCCATATCCCCGAAGAGGTAGGCAGAGGCACAACCAGGGTACCCACGAGTAGCCGAAGATACTAAGTCCCACAATGTGATAGGTGGCAAGCCTATCGCCAACCGGGCACATATCCTATCCCGAGCAACATTTTTTTTTTATTAGAAATTTTGAAAAACCCAATTTTCTTTTGTTGCCCCGTTATTTTTTTCACTTATCTTGCCGACCTCATCATGATAAAGCTAAAATGGGACCACCTCGGAATCATCTTCCTAAAAAAGAACCATCAAAACAGGTTGACTATTAGACTAGTACCTAATCTCGTAACAAACAAAAAAAAAGGTCGAATTGCGATCGAAGAGGGAACAGAGGAGTTCTTTATTGGAGTTAAATAAAAATAAATCCCTTTTGCCCTAGGTCACGGCATCACGGCTGACCGGATTTCCCAATTTTAGTTACTGTAATTTGTCGGCTTGGTTTGATGTAAACATTGGTTTCAAACAGGGATATGAGTTGTCAATACGCTTATTATTTTATTATTTATTAAGGTTAACTATGTTTACGCCCATATACGCGTAACTGTTAGCATAGGTAGAACCAAAACAGCTATTGTAAAAAGTAAAGAAAAGGAACCAAAAAAAAATATATCAAAATATTTCAAAAGTGTAAAAACAGACCACCCACGACTAGTCCTAGAGACAAAGTCCCACAATGTAATAGGTGGCAAGCCTATCGTCAAGCAAAAGCCTAAAAATTGGACTCGGATTTTTTTTTGTGAGAAAATAGGAAAAAACAAATTTTCTTTTTGTTACCCATCCTGGGAATCGAACCCGGGACCTCATTCAGTTAAGTCCAACACCTGGACCGCTAGACCACAGAAACGATTCAAAGGTTAAGATCAAATATTGCGGGTTGCGGAAAGTACCAGCATCTCGCGAAACCTTCAAGCTAGCTCACAGCAAGGATGGCAAAACGAAAACCATAGTATGAAATGGCGCGATAACATACAGTGGTTTTGCTTTTGTTTAGTGGTCTTAAGAACTTTCGATCAGGTCACGTGTCCTGACGCCAGTTTAATATTTTTTACTCATGCACAACGCCGCTCAAGATGTTTGGACTTTAATACACAACAATCCCAGATCCGTAATACTAATACCCAAAAACGAGCTGTACTAGCACCGATAAATACTTGGACCTACCTAATAAAGGTATGTGTTGTATACAAGTGCGACGTTGCCAATTTTGACTATAGTTGAACCAGAACCGGCGGAAAACCCTTAAACCAATAGTACCAATTCTAATTTTGGTCGGTACCATTCATGTAACACCTTTGGTACCGGTATATCCTCAATGCCATTAGCGGTTAACAAAAAGACCGGTTATACCGATAAGTCTTTGAAAGAGCGAAGAATTTTATAACACGATTGGTAAGGTACTTCGAAACGAAGAAATCGACGAAGTTGAAGTGACTATTGACATAAAAATAGTCGTTGTTTTTT
>NJDD01000619.1:65401-75821 GCA_002245505.1 Calephelis nemesis
CATATCCACGAAGAGGTAAGCAGAGGCACAACCTGGGCAGCCACAACTAGAACACACTATGTCCCACAATGTGAGAGTAAAGTAATAATAGAGAAGCCTACGGACAAGTCGTTACGCAGTTGAATTTGATTCGATTTCCGGGTCGGGAAAAGAATCTGATGACACGATTTTATAAGACATGAGACAGAGAATAAAGCACACGCCTCTCCTGTTGGTAAGAGACGAGCGTGGTCTAAAGACATTATATATTGTAGATGCGTCGTTTTAATGTGGCTGAGATGTTAGGCCGATTGTGCCGGTTTATATAATATTATATGTTTATTATATAATATTATATGTTTTGTGCGCTCTGGTGACAGAGATGTCAGCTCCTCGTTGGTGCTCTATTTGTATTTCTTAAGGGACACGGGCGTTAAGAAACTTAATAACGTTTTTACCAACTGTCAATTAGGTCATTATTCCCATAATATATTTCAGCTAAAAAAAATCACAGGTAATTTCTATCAGACAAATAATATAAAACCGGTCTCAGTTTTACAATTATATGACTACCTACAAAACAAAAATAATAAAATAAGTCCATAAAGACTTTAACTAGCCGATAACAGTATTACGATATTGGCAGAGTCAGAGGTTTACTCTGGAATACCGATTTCAAATGCAAAATGGAATTTGGTGTCATTTTGTACTCTTTAACACAATACTTGCGCATTATATTTACTAGCTATTACCCGTGGCTTTACTCGCGTGACCAGTTAATACTATAAGACCATACAAAATTTCAAACCCCTTTTCACCCCTTTAGGGTTAAAATTTCCAAAAACGCTTAAATACGTATATACTCATTTTTAACAAGTAGCCAAAAAATAAAGTTTCATTTTTCTAACTCAAAAAAAAAATGGTCTTCCGTACAATTTTTCAACGCCTATTTCACACTTTAAAAAACGACTGTACTTACCAAATTTTATGACTGTCAGTCAGGACACGTTGATTTGTAAGTATAGATTAGCATTTAGTGCCAAAACAATCTACGAATCCGATTTAATATTTTTTTTATCAACTAAATATTAATAATTCGCTTGTATTCTGTTCAAAAGCCACAAAACACAAACTCGATTCCAAATTCGAATTTGGATAAAATCGAGATTCAAGAGTAACCTCTGTTACTATGTACTTCCGAATCGATTTTGCGGGATAAAACTTTGCAAATATATCCTTGTCACGATCGCTATGCGCATAGGGCTCTACGATTGGCAGGTCATTAAGTTCTTAAGAGGGTTGTACAATTGCTTACCTAAAACTGATATAATGTAGGCAACATTATTCTTTGCTTTATCATCCGCAAATACGTCTGAATGTTTACTAATTAGTTGCAATTTTTATTCTTCTTATATGTTATATTCACACAGATATATCGAGAATAATACAAGAATTCTATCAATTACAATATTTTTCGAAAATATTTTTCTAGAATTGTATTTCAATTTTGTTCAATTTATTTTATTTTATCATTTTTTAAAAATATTTTGACGTTTTAACCAACTATTGTGTTTTATTCCTATCCACTTACCAGCTTCCTTGAAAGTACTTGAGGACCCGATTAAAGCTACAGGTAATTTTCCTTAATTTGTATGTAATGTTACCATTTATTTTAGCTATTATTATTTAACCATTTATAAATTTTTCATTTATTATTTATCAAATATAATATTTTTATATTTCATTAGGGAAGTCCTTTTAAACATTTGATATATTTCTGCACCCTCACCGTCATTGCAACTCTGCCTACTGGCTGACTGGTAGAGCATGCCGTATAGTATTAAGTCATCCTATAAATAGTATATGTTCGTAAAAATAAATAACAATTACAAACAGTCAAAAATTTGGATAAGACTCATTTTGGTTCTGTATACTGTATGTAATACGTTGCATTGTTTTTAAAAGATTTCGTAGATTTAGTTTTTATTACTTTTTTTTATCTTTACTAAACTTTTTATAAAACCAATTATTGCAATTAGTGGACACAGAAACTAAAACAATAGTTTGTGTTTTTTGTTAAAATCGTTTTCTGTTACATTTCAAAATAATTAAATTAGTTATAAATAAATATAAATAATTGGCTTAAAGTTAAAGTGTATGTATTTAAATAACATATATTTTTTTATAAATATTATAATATTTGCACACCAAAATGTGGTAGAATATGTTGATATACTTAAATATTTTTGTAACATTTCATTTACACACATATTCCTCAAATAAATATTTTTCTTTCTTTCTTAAGGTAAACACTACTGAACGAATATATACCAAATATTTTGTAGCAGTACCGCGGGAAATATTTTCTAGCAGTACAGCGGGAAAATCTTTCGTTACCTCACTGACCACGAAGGCTCATTTCAGAGTGTAAAAAATCATGTTTTACGGCTAGTAATGAAATAAACCCAAATCTTTAAAATTTGCTTTTAAATTTATATATACTATTTCTTTTAGGTCAATAAGAATAACCATTACAAATAAAACGGACCCCTACCTCCATTGCAATTGGTAGTTTAAAAAAATGTCGACGCGCACAAATACCACTTGTATGGTTCATGTGAATAAAGATTATTCTGATTTTGATTCTGATTGGTCATAGCATCTCGCTTCAACGGATGGAATAGTCAAGATCCGAACATAATTCAACCTTCACCGAGCTAATAACAGGATGAAGCATATTTAAAAACAAAATGTGTCTTTTTCCAATTTTCCAATAAAATAATGTTGATCGGGATTGGATGTGTACTCGGTTGACGAAAGGCTTGCCACCTATCACATAACGGGACTAAGTGTCTTCGTCTAGTCGTAAGTGCCCTAGTTGTGTACCTACCAACCTCTTTGGGGATAAGGGCGTGAAGATATTTTTTTTTATTTCCGTAACATTGGCTATCAATCAAACACACTAATTTGGTACCAAATACACATTGCTTATGATACCAAGATGTATAACTCCTTAATTGTCAATCGTCGGTTAAAGACCTCCCACTGAACGTTTGCTTAATGAAATTGCTCAATTAATTGTGATGGAAGTAATAAAAATAGATATCAATAGACTAAACGTGTCACTCGTAGATAATGTCAAAGACAATGGTTGTGATACTGCTCTTCACAAACTAAACTTATTTTAGCTGCATGCTTTCTCTTTCTAATGAAACAAAAACAAAAGAGATGAAGGCTCAGTTACCTGGGTGAAGTCAATTGATATGAGACGGCTGCTCCTCTTTACTTTTATAGGTGATGACGGGATACGAGGATCAGGACAGGCGATGATCTTTCGATTCGTAAAAGTAAGCTAAAGTATGTTCACACCTATGTCCCCGAAGAGTTATGCAGAGGTACAACCAGGGCACCCACGACTAGCCGAATACACTAATTCCACAATGTGATAGGTGGCAAGCCTATCGCCAACCGGGCACATGTTAGTATTGATTACCCGTTTTCAAAGATCTAGGTTTAGATATTTGTGAGGACGAATCGCCTTTGCGGTCCAGCGGTCCAGGTGTTGGACTTGACTTTATGATGTCTCGGGTTCTCCCGGGTCGGCCAACAAAAAGAAAATTGGATTTTTCCAATTTTCTTATAAACAAAAAGGTTGCTCGGGATATTATATAGGAAAATGTATGTTTTCAATTTTCTGATACAAGTAACATTGCCCGGGATTGGATATGTGCCCGGAAGGGGATAGGCTTGCCATCTATCACATTGTGGGACTTAGCGTCTTCGGCTAGTCGTGGGTGCCCTGGTTGTGCCTCTGCCCACCGCTTCGGAGATATGGGCGTGAAGATACTATTTTATAAAAGAGAAAACCCTGAGTTTCAATAGTAACGTTATAAAAAATGTGAGATTGACTATATGTTAACTTTTCTAGACAATAAATTTGCATTTACACTGTTAAAGCAACTTGCCAAATTGGTTCATGCCCTTAATATAGAAGCGCGTGCCACATTTGACCTGTACATTAAAAAGTGATCATTTTAAGAATTGGTGTGTTAGTGAACGAGATTGTTATATGGCACTAAATAAACATTAGATCACGGCCTAGATATTAGCTGAAAACGGGGTGCGCAACCTTTTTTTCAAAATGTTGTAAAGAAATTAAAAATATTTTTCTTGCACTCTAGAATCTCTTACCTTTTTAGAATAAAAAATACTTACGGCTAGGCCAATTACTTTATTAGCAAAAAATAGACAGATTTCTTTTGCTGGCAATGACATCGTTTAAATATTTTGTTATTTATTTAGGACTAGAGGCAGGTACTAGGTAGTATACCTTATTTTCTCATATTTCTTCCCAAAACAATGACAAAAATATGGGACATACAAGATTAAAAATTAAATTAATTAGAATGACGTGAATGTTAGTTGTTTTTTTTATGATAATGGATGGCAAACAAGCAGACGGATTTCCTGATGGTAAGAAATTCACGCCACCGAGAGTGACCAAAGGTGGTAATGGTGCGCTGCCAACCTGAGGCCGTGATGTTAGGCCTCGAGGAAAAGTAAGTTTACCGGCTACCTTACTCTCCGAACCGGAACACGTCAACGGCAAGCATTGGACATTATGTTGGCAGGAATAGGTAAGGTGGTGGTACCAATGCGGGCGAGTCACTACGAAACTCTGCCACCTAGTTCCTACTAGGTCACTGTGCTAGTGACGGTAAGCCTATGCTCGCATTTTACGAGCTGCTTTAAATCAAATTAAGTTATATTCACATTGAAGTTTTAATAAAAGTATTTTCATAATTCACAGTTTAATAAAAGTATTTTAATACACCAGTATTAAGGGTCTAGAAGGTAATTTTTCAGATGCTCAAACCGAAGGCAAATTCTAAAACAGAAGATGGAAACAAAAGATATTTCCTGACGCTAATAAAGAAGTACAGTGCGTTTTCTATAAAAATACAAGATGTTATATGTTGCCAACCTGATACTGCGATCTTTTATATTATTCTCTAAACCGTGAGATGTTCTCTTTCGCCTCTAAGGTAAAGAGAGAACAAAAGACAAAAACGCGCCTAATCACCTAGACACGCAATTTTGCAATGAACCCCGACAAAATCTATTTGTAACGAAAAAATCCAAATCCAATGCGGTCCATTCATTCAGATAGACAGACAGATTTATAGCACCCCTTATTTACCATAATGGATTGAAAAAAAAATTACTATTGAAAGAAAGTTCCAGTATCATTTAAAAATTGTGTCCCAATGTTCTCCACCCCTGAGATCCTAGAGCATGTGCGTTCGGGTCGTGCGTGTGCGCATATTTATTGGTATCCCAGCGGACGGGCGCGCACTTGTTGCGGCGCGGGCGGGCCGCGCTACCCCTATTTCTTCTACCGGTCAGGTGAGCTTAATGTTTGTACTTACTTTCAGTCGTCTACGTTTGGTAGACCTCTATTGTGTGTACTATTTAAAAAAAACTTATGCTACAGAATACATCCAGTTTGATATCTACCTGGGTACGGTGTGAAATTCTTCCAGACTATTAACTAAGCAATCCACATCACTTTTAAAGCCAGATGAAGACGTAAAAATAGTAACACATTGGCATTCCAAAGAAAAAATTATATAATGATGACAATACTAGCCATTATCTTATTTAGTTTAGAGAGCGAGAAACTTATGCTAAACTTAAGTTAGGGGCGATAAATTGATGTAGCTGAGTCTCCTTTTCAGAAAACTTGGTTTTATAAAAACCCAGCAAATTTCGGTCATTCAGGTGCTATAGCAAAAAAAAGAAAACAATGGATATCGTTAGTGGGTATTTTGAGTGAAAGCCAGGTGATTTCATATAAATAGGCTGTACCTACATATATATTTTCTAGATCAAAGTGAAAGTCTAGTGTCCGTTGCTGTCGGGTAGAGCAAGCGCGAATGACAATTAATTGTTTCGTTTTTACAAACATTTCATTTCATTTTCTCACATTTCTCAATTCCTTTATAAGATACTCTCTGGATAAACATGTTATGAATCGAGAATTAGAAGATCCAATCGTGACATGTAATGAAAGTGAAGTCGGGTTTTTGCAGTTCGACTGTGCTTAATCTGTATAGTGTGTGTTTCTGACCATCGTAGCATCCATTTTTTATAACATGATATTGTCTTTGTCATTTGGCTGTCGTTGATAAAAAAATATCGGAATTTTAATTGTTCGAGTAACTTATTCGTTTTAAGAAAGTTTAGTTGGTCTGCTTAAAATAATTATTTTATTTTATTTATTTGGAAAACAAACAGTGATGTTATATTACTTAATGACTAACTTAAACATTATCTTAACACCATTAACATGTTTTCAAATAAAAACATCTGATTTTATAAGACAGTTACAAAAATGTTTGTAAAAAATTAATCCTAACTTTAAAACTGGGAAAAGATTAAAAGAATTATAATAATAAAAAATAATAAAAGAAAAAAAAACCAAGACTTCTGAAGAATTCTGAGATAATTTTGATGAGATAGCTTAATTTAAGAAATAAAAATAGAGCTTTTTACAGATTTTAAAAAATAAGGAGGTTACATATTTGAGATTTTCGTCATTTATGAACAAATTGATTTTCTTTTTCTTCGACTCTCAGTTGTGATTCCATTTCCAAGTCTGTATCTGAGGTTTTGGCGCCATCAAGAGAAAAGATGGTCAAAGTTTTTTCACAATTATCAAATTTCGTGTTTATATTGAGAGATTAGTCAATTTTGGTGGCATTTTGCACAAATTTGTTCAGTGAAAGTGCACAAACGAAGTAATCATGAAGAAATATTAGCGTGTCGTGTATTTCCTCGTTGCTGCCAAATCTCACTACATATATCAGATTAAGTACTGAGGCCACCTTCAAGACCCTGACATAACTTATTCACGACTTATAATTAATTATAATTGAATCCCGATTTTGGTAAATTTGATGCAAATTTTTACTTGACTAATGACAAGATACTAATGTGAATGCCAAAACTTAAAGAAAGAAAGAAGAAAGCTATATTTGACAGTTTCTAAAAAAAATAAGGTTCTATATTTGAAATTTTTGCATTTATGAAACGATTAAAAATCTAATTTTTTTGAAAGAGCGACAGTATGATCTTCGACTCTTCCATTGTCTCATCTGGAAGTCAATTTTTTATATTGAATTACTGAAATGTAAGTATTTTTTTGCAGTTTACTTCAGGTTTAGTGCTTTCGTGAGCAAACCCATTTACAGTTCCCCTTGGAAGGAAGACAGAATTAAAATATTATCAGCACCTACATATAACAGAGATCACCTGTGTGGTTTAGTGGTGTTGGCATTGATTGTAAGAAGTTCCGCATTCGATTCCCTTGTCGGGTAACTCTAAGCGTGTTTTCAGATTACCAATACAAAAAACAACGTTGCTCAGGATTGGATGGTTAGCGATAGGTTTGTTACTTCACATTGTGAGACTAAAGTACCTTAGCGTAATCTTGAGCGCCCTGGTTGTTCCTCTGCTGCCTCGCTGGGGACACCAGCATAAATATACTTTTACACATACTACTAATGCATCAAATTTAGCCACCTCTATCACTTCTGTGTTAGCTTCCGCTAGACGGTTCAGTGCTGGACTGACTTCATGAGATCTCAGGTTCGATTTCCGGGTCGGGCAACTAAAGGAAGATGTGATTATTTTACTTTTTAAACTGCTTAACCGAGTTTCATGGGCACACATGGAGGGTAACTTGGATTAACACTTAGGATAGTTTTTACCCCGATAAAATTTAACCCGGACCATTAACCACGCGGGCAACACCGCAGGCAACAGCCAGTCTCTTATATGTATATGTTAGCTAGAATACTAATAGTGGTCGTTCCCCCACCTGCAGTATATACATTACACATTTTTTGTTCTTAGATACTACTGATAGCACAAAAATGTCGACTTAAAACCTTTGAAATGCGTACTCATTTATTTTCATAAGAAACTATGGACTAAGTTTTAGCCATTATTGGTTACTTACTAATTACTTTCTAAGTTACATTATTTAACTCCCAAAAAATAGAGAGATTTTTTTAAGTTTGAAATGTATGTCTGTGAAATCTGTCCATTCGTATGGGAGTCATACGAATGGACAGATTTCAATGCTATTTTTTCGTTTGAAAGCTGATGTGATTAAGATGGTTTCTATTTACAATACAAATAGGGTTTCTAAGGGGTTGTTGAAAGTTTTTAATTTAATATAACCATTCTATTCCCAGTGTTGGTGCGGGCTCCTTTGCAAAATAGACCATTTGCCTTTTTGCCAGGCAGCTCGTAAAAGACGAGCATAGGCTTACCGTCACTAGCACCGTGACATCCTACTAGGTTGTAAAGTTTCGCAACTACTTGCCCGGATTGGTACCACCGCCTTGCCTATTCCTGTCGCCATAATGTCAGTGCTTACCGTTGACGTGTTCCGGTTCGGAGAATAAAGTAGACGTTAAACTTACTTTTGCTCCATGCCTAACATCCCGGCCTCAGGTTGGCAACGCACCATTAGCACCTTTGGTGTCTCTAGGCGGCGTGAATTTCTTATCATCAGGAAATCCGACTGCTTGTTTGCCTTCCAATATCATAAAAAAAATAGTGGATGTCTTCGCCACAAGCTCATCTCGAATTACGCAGTGGATTTTGTCTAAAACTACCTATAATCCTTTGACGGTTACCTCTTACCATCAGAAGAGTTTCTGGCTTGATCGCTATCGTATGACCAATAGTATAAAAAGTTGGTACCGTTTTCTTCAAAACTAGCTTCACGCCCATATACCCGAAGGGATAGGCAGAGGTGTGATAGGTGGCAAGCCTATCGCCAACCGGGCACATATCCAATCTCGAGCAATTTTTTTTTTTTAAAATTGGAAATACCATATTTAAATTTAGTTGCCCAACGCGGTATTCGAACCGTCCAGGGTTGAACTCATAAAGCCAAGTCCCACACTTGGACCGCTAGATTACAGATGCGAAAAGAAGCAGTAAATTGATATTCAATTGAATTGTTTTTCGTCATCGCTACGGTATGTCATTCAAATTCGTAACTGCGAAAGGTTAACGTCTCTTAAATTCTTTAAGGCAATTGATACCCATCTCCGAGCATTGCCCATTTAAAATATTGCCCAATAAAAATAATACTTTGTTGCTAACTCGCTAATTTCAAGAGGATAGTTTAGTGCCTAGTTTTGAATAGATAACCTTTTTTAGACCTCCATTGGTCAGTCTTGTCTTTTCTAGTAGTAAATAGAACCTATGTTCAGGAAGTTAATTTAGACGTCTAATGGTAAAAGTTCAATGCAAACACACAAACAATAGAATAAGTACTCGTTTAAAATAATAATGAAGATAGATTTTAGCAAGTTATCGAGATAAGATTTTTAATAATGTCTTTAAATAAGCAAATAGATATATATAGACTGCAGTCAGAGACGTCAATCATAATTTAATGTATCACGGTCATACTCAGTGGATTTTATTAACATTTAATCTGTCAATAAATCACAATTTTGTTTCGAAAATGTCGACTAAGTGACTAATTAGAAGATAAATGACGTCTATAAGTGCCTCCGTTAGTCACAATTTTCTATAGAAAATATAAAATTCGTGACTGATCAAAAGAAAACTTCTCTTTTGATCAGTCAGACTTCTGTGATTGCGTCTCTAGACGTTCAAAATTCATAGATTCTATATATTCTTTCTGTGGCTGGTGTTATAATTGTTTATTACGGTTTGAAGAATGGTACATTGACATTAGTCATTCATATATTTTGGAAGGTTAAATTTTGTAAGATTTCTAGACACATACGAATTTGCATATTTTTTTAAATGACAGATTTAAAAAAAACCTTTTTAATGGATAATATTAAAATAGCACGGAGTGATTTACTTGGAACGATTTTTAAGTAAAGTCTCTTCATACTAACATCTGCAATGAATCAGAATCAGAAAACAGAATTACATTTTAAATTTTGTATTGTATAATTGTAAGGTAATAACTAATAATGCAGTATTTTTGATTTTGGTAGGCTAAACGTCACCTGTAAATACCTAAAATGCCTAATCATGTGCTCTCTTAAACCCTAATCTGTGTCTCAAACTGAGATGTCCTTTCGCCTACTCAGTTTGTCGCAGAAAACTATTTGTACTATTACAAATATTTTTTTCATAAAAGTAAGGTTAAAGCGTCAAGAATAGTATAGTGATAAGTCTTTTGTATTGTTATAAAATATTTACTTATTTATGACGATAGCATATTATTTTCTGGAACTCTTTGATCGTTAGAGTTACGTTGCTAGACTACTTTCTTAATTGTCCCTGTCATCACTATAAAGACAAATGTCTGGAGCACTCTCATAAGGTTACTAGAACGCATTCGCGTGAAGAAATTAGGCGGCAATGGCACCAATAT
>NJDD01000619.1:84423-113224 GCA_002245505.1 Calephelis nemesis
CTCTATCATGTTACGGTCTGGAGGGTAGAGTAGGTTACCACCTGCTCGATAGGCCTTTCGTCCCTGCTTTAGGGAAGCAATACGTCTGCAACGTTTGTGATGTCTATAGACTACGGGCAGTACTATCAAGAGCATATATTGAACTTTGGGAAAAATGAACCCGCACCGCACACTATGGCATCTGAAGATATATTAGCCAATAATCTCCATTGGGCGGAAGCTCAAACCATATAAATTATAATGGACTGGGTAAAATGGAAAGGAAATAAAAGGATCATCTATCTTTGACCTTGAAGTTTGCTAGAATTAATGTTAGCATGATAATACTAACGACTCTTGTCCCAATATTTTTTTCAATACGCTGTCTTGATGTGTCGCATGCTATGCAGCCCATAGTATCAAAGGAAATGGATAGCATATTATAATATGTCAAAATTGTTGAAATCAAAGAAACGTTTTGTGTATCATTTCAAAAAAATAATTGTAGTACTTATTTCATTCTTAAGGACCACAAGGACCACCCGGACCACAAGGTTTTCAAGGACCTAGAGGAGAACCTGGCGAACCCGGAACGCCTGGCCCGCAAGGACCTCCAGGCGAAAGGGGACCACAGGGACTTCCTGGAAAAGACGTAAGACATTGTCACAACTATTGTGTATTTAGCACTTATATTGTTTTTTTAAGTAGAAAAAGCTACGACTTGAAGATATCAGCATCTGTGATTTTCATTGGTTATTTATAAACCTATCAGATTACAAAAAGATATACAAAAATTCTTGGCATATATTAAATGGTTTTCAATACAATTGTTTTATAACCAAGTCCAAAAAGGAAAAGGTTCTCAATTTAACTGTATTTTTTGGTGTGTTGCTCGGCGATTGCGATTACTCGGCCAATAGCGAATCGATTGTGATGATTCCGAGGTGATCCTATATTAGTTTTATCATGATCTTATTCATTATCTCATTACCTCATTTCAAAGCCTACTAGTGGGATGGTGATAAAATGTACGTGGATCTATTCGGAAATGTTTGCAATCTTTCAAAAAAAGAACTGTCAAATCGCAACGTGGTACCTAATGAAATAGTTGTAGTCGGGTTTTGAAATTTTACTGCTCTTAATTATTTTATAAAATACTAGCTGTTACCCACGGCTCCGCCCGCTCTTAATTGAGATGTAAGCTATCCTATCTTTCAAGTTAGGTCCAACTCCACACTGTGTGTAAATTTGATTGAAATCGGTTAAGTAGTTTAGGAGTCCATCGCGGACAAACAACGTGACAGGTAATGTATATGTATTAAGATAGCACCAAATTCATGAACTCTCAGCTCATTTAGCTAAGAGAGCAATGTTGAGGTTCAAAGCAAAGATTAACTTACCTTTTTTGATAATACCGATACAGATGTTTTCGAGTACTGTAAAAATGTGGCTTATTTTTTGTAGGGTGCACCAGGAGAAGATGGTGAACCTGGACCAGCTGGTGCAGCAGGTCAAACTGGACCTCGTGGAGCCCCTGGTATCCCCGGCATTCAAGGGTTAAAAGGTCATCGAGGATTCGATGGAAAAGACGGAGCTAAAGGAGAACAAGGATTACCCGGGGAGAAAGGGCCAACCGGTCTACCTGGACAAATGGGAACACCGGGACCTGTGGTATGTATATCCTAAGAACAGGTTTCAATACCATTCTAATAATAGTTGAAGTGTAAAACAATGACAACATTTTCTTTTTATTTCAGGGTCCCACAGGACCTCGAGGTGAAAGAGGTCGAGAAGGGCCACCTGGTCCTCCAGGAATAAGAGGAGTTGATGGCGCACCAGGACCTCCAGGGTTGATGGTAAGTAAACGTTATTTTTTTGTACATCAAAGAAGTATATGAGTTTTAGAGACATGTCCTGATCCTATTTGTAAGTTGCTACTCTAGTAACAGTAGAGCACAACTAATCATTATTATGTTTTTAAATGAGAGATCGATGAACGCCACGATTATCTCTTACTATCAGGACACCCATGTGAAGCACAAGGGTGGCTTCTGACGAATTAAATAACTAGATTTTTTAGGATTTAGGCAATCCGCGCCCGACTCGACCTGAATACATCAATGTCAAGCATTGACTATAGATATGACTGTGGCCATCCTTTGCACTCTTAACCACCTAGCAAAAAACCTATCACAAGAGAAATTAATCAAACATTTTGCTGCAGGGAAACATGGGTAAATCAGGATCCCCCGGATTCCCTGGTGCTCCTGGATTGAAAGGTGAACAAGGAATTGCTGGTCCCAAGGGAAGTCAGGGAATGCAAGGACCAAGAGGCGAATCTGGTAGACCTGGTCAACCAGGAGAAGTTGGAGCACCAGGTAATTAGGATATATCTATCAAAAGTATGGAGCACTGTTACCGCCTTTGGTCTGAGACTCCCCGCTACTAGTTTTATCCTATTGATTACATACATCATTGTGTAACTCAAACTATTTGGTGGCAAAATTATTTCTAATCGGCTTTATGTGTTGGTTTTGCACAATGATATTAGTTTCCTTAGCGTTTTTGCTGCATCTATCATAAAGAGTGCTTAGAGGGGCTATTTAGTACCCGCAGCTGAGTTTCACGTGCCAATACTTCGTCAGAATTCAATATCTTGATACGTGATATTGATCAGCTGTTTACGTTTTCTGCTTCTCTTTAACATTTTTCAACCAATCACAAGTGATGGTGTTTACGTTACGATCTGAGAACTTTCGAGAAAAGAACTTGCTCATTCGTAAAAGGGCAGAAACTTGATCCTTTCTCTTGCAGTTGGCCGTAGGTGACGTAAATATAAAAGGGATTTACGTCACCCTTGTCAGTATTTTAAGTGACTGTTACTCGTTTGTCTCCTCTTAAATAAACAAGGGAATAAAACTTGCGCGGGACTGGATACGAAGTCATCGTTTTTATTAAACTACAGTTGTAGGACCACACAACTCCGCTATAAACTGAACTAGTAATGGCTCTTTAGAAGACACTATCTAGTAATGAAAACTCGTATACTATCATGCATTAACAAAGCCTTTTCATTTAAAGAAATGTAATTATTCTTGGACCCGACACCTGAGCCTTGGAGAGAAAAAAAGCAAAAAAAAACTTTCATAGGCTTTACCTTTGCCTCTTTAAAAACACTTTTAGATTTAGTGCCAAATTTTTAAGACATTTATTCGATTAGGTTTGGCTGGAAGAGATGGGATCCCGGGAGAGAAAGGGGTACAAGGGCAGGCTGGGGCAGCTGGAGCCCCAGGATTCCCCGGACCACGTGGCGTACCTGGAGTTGCCGGAGATCCTGGAATACCTGGAGCTAAGGGTATGCCTGTAAGTAAAATATTAATTATTCAAAAAAATATTTTTAAAAATAATTAAAGTGATCAAATATTATGTCGACTTCTTAGAAGCTATTTCGGAATATTTCTTGTCTAAAACTGGTTTTGGTTCCTTTGGACCCTAGTTGTTTTAATTGGAGCAGGAAAATAACAATATAGTAAGAAAAAAGAATGATAACCATTTTGGCGTTGAAAACAATCCGAGAAGTAAGTTCAAAAATTTGCCAACTCATCGACTCTCCATCTCAATTTAACATCAGTCGAAATCAAATATCTTATTTTCAGGGTCAACCAGGTGAAAGAGGACTTAAAGGCGAATCAGGTATCAGAGGAGAAACAGGAGCTCCTGGACCTCGAGGTCTTCCTGGTAGTATTGGACCCGAAGGCAAGAGAGGAAAACGAGGTCTTAGAGGACCTGCCGGCAATGTTGGACCTTCTGGTGAAAGAGGACTTCAGGGAGTGAGGGGATTGCCAGGCGCAGACGGTCCTATGGGACCTAAAGGCCAATCTGGAGAACGAGGAGGTGTTGGTTTACCAGGAGTTAAAGGTAGTACAGGTGATGCTGGCAGACCTGGGCCTCAAGGCTTACCGGGACCAAGAGGAATTATTGGGAGACCAGGAATTTCGGGGAAAACAGGTTCTCCTGGTGAAAGAGGTATTCCAGGGGCTGATGGAAGACCTGGCGAACAAGGCCCTCAAGGCTTGCAAGGACCCCCTGGCTTAATTGGAATTCCTGGAGAAAGAGGTTTACCAGTACGTAAACGTATACAAAATTATTGCATACAGTAGCTTTGTACCTATGAATTTGTCAGCGTAGGATTGATTTTTTACACAAAATTTTTACCCCCCGTATAGTCCAATGGGAATTGATTATTGCGAAAAAAATTAGACAATTTTTGAAGTGGGGTCTTAGCTTTACACATATAAAATGATATTTATCAAAATCAATACAGCTGTTTAGCTACGAAAATGTAACAAACAGACAGACAGATCATGGTATTTATAAAATTAGTATGGATTAAAAGTATCTTCACACCCATATCCCCGAAGAGGCTGAGGCACAACCAGGACACCCACGACTAGCCGAAGATACTAATGCCCGTTTTCACCAACAAATCTTAAATTTAAGGGTCCCCTAAACTCAGTTGACACCTAGCAAGAATTTCATTTCCACCAACGTCTAAGTGACACTTATGATCTTAGGTGTTCCCTAAAACTTACGGGCCTGTTTGCTTATTGCCTATCCGTCCCCTAGCTTAAAGTGACAGTTATTGTAAAAAGTTAACATACATTTTTCCACGTAGAATAGTGATTTAAACCAATTTTAAGAAAATTTAGAAGAAGTTGAAACGGTAGAAATGATCTCCAGTATTGTTTTTAACAGACCGCGTATTTATCGTGAAAGAGCAAACCATTTTGAGAAATGTGACGAATTCGATTTTTTGTTAGATATAGGTTATTTAAACTATTTTTACTATTTTTATTAGATAAAATAGAACATATTTGGAATTTAAGGATGATAGGTAAATATTTTATTTTAGCACTTGCTCTGTTTCATGATAGCTAAGTCTTATATTTTCTCTGCCACATAAAATTAAAATCTATATAAACCTACAGTATATTGCTACAGTAAATTTTTCGTTAACTGTCGGAGATTTAGGCGGTTTAGGGTAGCAACTTGCAGTCGTGCAATAAAACGAATTTCAATATAGCCATTGTATCTCAGGGAGAAGAGTTCCTAAGATTTCCCGAGTCACAGGAAGAATTATCAAAGTGAAATGACAATTTTACAAAATAGCGGGGTTACCAATAAAATATTAATTTAAAAAGTTGTAAGAGAATAAAATTTGTACAGTGACCTAAGTACTCCATCACTATTATTCAAAATAGGTGCATGTCTACGTTTAGCTGTATTTTGAAGTTGAGTTGTCACTTGTCAGTTTGACGTTATGTCACTCGAAACATAAGGCAAACGCATGTGCTTTCTTTGTGCCTTAAATAAGCATCAATACATTGAAACAAGTTACAGAAAATGCATGAATGTACTAAGTCTTATCTATTTATTTTATTTTAATATTTTTTTATGTTACTTTCTTATTGGCCATAGCTAAAATCTGTTTCATACTAGAGGACAAAAAATGAGTTAGAACTATAGAAGTGGCAAATACAGATATGGTAAAATAAAAATTAACCACGCAAAAAAACTGTTTAACTAAACACTGTATGAAATTGACATGCAACCAATAACATGTAGCATGTGAATGACTATTGGTAGAGAATTCAAATTTAAACAGTGTTTAATAAAACGCGTGTCCAACAAATGTTTTTTTTTTAAGTAGGACGGTATAAGTTGGTACTAAGTCTTCTAAGAAGGATTCACAGAAAATATTTTCAGGGTGAATCAGGTAAAGATGGAGAAATAGGGCAACCAGGTCCCGTGGGACCCAAAGGCGACCCAGGAAGAGATGGCACTCCCGGTATACAAGGCCCTCAAGGCCCGGTTGGTGTTGCTGGAGAACGGGGAGCAGCTGGACCACCTGGACCTACTGGCTTTCCTGTAAGTTGTTTCAAGCATTCTTTACTTTATACAGCTAAATGAAATCAAGTTTAATTAAATTCATAATTTGTTAAGCTAAATATTAAAATCTTTAATAAAGCATATCTACTAACTAAGCAACAATTTAAACACTGAAAGGTTGACTGTAAGACCCGCCATACATAATCGGAATTTTGATACGAAAATTCGTTACGGAAAAAATTCAGATTCAGATTCAGAGCTACACAAATTTTGGTCCAACCACATACATTCGGAATTTCTACGTACGGAATTTGAGTGGATTTGTGTGTACGAAAATTTTATTTTTCGAAACGGAATTTTTAATATATCCCCCATAACCCTAAAATGTTACAACTAGCCGAAGGTACTTAGCACCGCAACATGATAGATGTAAAACCTTTATCCAAACGAGGACGTATCGAATCCTGGGCAACGTTGTTTAGATAAGAAAACCTCTGTGGTCTAACGGTACAGGTGTTAGACTTGACTTTGTCCCGGGTTCGATTCTCGGGTCGGGCAACAATAAAGAAAATATGGTTTTTCCAATTTTCTAATAAAAAAAGTTGCTCGGGATTGGATAAGTGTACGGTTGGCGATAGGCTTGCCGCCTATCACATTGGGGGACTTAGTGTCTTCGGCTAGGTGGCCTGGATTTTCATCTACCTACCTCTTCGGGGATATCGGCGTCAAGAAACTTTAAAAAAAAATTAAAAACATGTATTGTGTTACCCAACCCTTGAATCGAACCCTGAATCTGATGTAGTCTATTGCAACACGGGGCCCCTAGACCAAAATCATTTTTACTGTGTTTGTAATTTAATCGTATTTTGTGTACAACGTAGATTTTTTGTATTAATTTTATTGTATAAGATTCGTACTCTGTATTAAAAATTGAAGTATTTTAATATGTTGAAATTAATTAAAATGTTTAGCTTTCAAATAGGCAGAGAGAAATTAAATGAACTGTTATTACGCAAAACATTTTTTTTTGTTTTCCGTCTAATATTTAGTCATTTTTAGGGAATGCCTGGAACAGCTGGACAACCCGGTGCACAAGGTAAAGACGGTGAGCCAGGTGTCGCAGGCCCTGCTGGTCCACCTGGCCAGTCTGGGCTTCGAGGTGAAAGAGGATTCCCAGGGGAAAGAGGCATTCAAGGTCCAGCTGGGACACCTGGAGAGAAAGGAGAAGCTGGTTCTCAAGGGGCTGATGGCCCTCCTGTAAGTGTTTATTTCATGACGAATAACCTAGAGTACGGAAATGTTGGTATACATCAGGTATTGCTAAGCTGACTGAGCTGGTAGGTAAACTGTGTGTGTGTCTGACAATAGAACTAAATTAATCTGAAATGGACCAGACTATGGAAACGATGAATAGGTTCTATTGGGGATTATTTGTATTTTTTGTAGTGATATTGGAAAGCAAACAAGTTGACGGATTCCCTGATGGTAAGAAATTCACGCCAAAGGTGGTGATGGTGCGTTGCCAAAATGAGGCCGGGATGTTAGGCCACGAGCAAATGTACGACAACCGGCTACCTTACCCTCTGAACCAGAAACGTCAATGGCAAGCACTGACGTTGTGGCGGCAGGAATAGGTAAGGCCGTGGTTCAAATCCGGGCGAGTCACTGCAAAACTCTACCCCTTAGTCCGATGTTACTGTATTAGTGACGGTAAGCCTATGCTTGCTTTTACGAACTGTCAGAAAGACAGATTTTTAGGCGGCGGCGTTTGGTGTTTTTAGGCGGCGCGAATTTCTTACCATCAGGAAATCCATCTGCTTGTTTGCCTTCCATTGTCATAAAGAAAACTAAGGCGTGGAACTGTTTCGTAACTATTCCATTATCATTAAAAAAAATGTGAAAGTTTATCGGCTACCCAACCCTTCGAGACTAAACATGACAATGTCATGACGGCAGGAATTTGCAAGGTGCACAGTACCAGTGATCTTGTATTATTGACCTAGTTAACTTTGTTATACAGAGAGTGTTTGACACCGCAACGAAAACTTCTGTGGTAATTTAGATACATATCAGACTTCAAAAATTTTTTTTACAGTTTTTGTCTGAAACAAGTGGTTAAATATTTAGCAAATTTTCAGCCCGCAATGTATAGCGAACAAAGTTAACACATTAAGCCGCGTATTTCGAGCTGTAAGTGCCGACCTAATACGCTGTTTTAAATAAAAATGAGTTATTTATTAAAATATAAAATTAAAATCGAATTGCGTTAGATATTATTAATTAAACAATAGTGAAATAAATAAAAAAATACTTTTTTTTTTTTTTAAAATCATGAAATTTCCGACACAAAATTCTCACTACATATGCTTGCCTATCATGTACAGAACCCATGGTTGCATTTTTCGTTACGCTGTCATTTACACGTATATATGTTCCATATACAGGATGACTGGTGAGATACCTTCAATATTTGAGGACGTTATAGTATGCGAACATTTATCGAACGATATAACATAAAAACGAAATATTAAATAACTTCCTAGTAAACTTCGTACACAGTACACCGAGAGTCCAGTATTTAACTGCGGAATAATTGGACACCGCGCGGACACCGTGGTAGCGGGATGGAGGGCGGGGGTGGCGGCGGCGTGTCGTGTGCCGCGCCACACGTGACGGAGTATAATATCCAAATTTCACTTATTTTTAGAGATATTTCGATAAAAAATTAAGCTTCTATTTTTATATCAAGTTAACGAGAATCGAGTACCGAGTACTCTCCATAAGTATTGAAGGTATCTCACCAGTCAGTCTGTATACAGCACCGCAGACACTGCGTATGCTCCTCACTTCCGTTATACGAACGTGATGGGAAATAAAAAAATAAATATTGTAATTGTAAGGGGGATATTATAAAAAGTATAAAGAAGGTACATTTTTCAATATATTTCAAATATTTTTAGGGCCTAGAGGGACCAAAGGGCAGTAAAGGTCATCCAGGCCCCATAGGCCAAATGGGAATGCCAGGTCCACGTGGTTTGACTGGATTTACTGGGGAAAAAGGAGAAAGGGGCAGCGTTGGTCCTGTAGGACCAGAAGGACCGCCAGGTAACTTTTGACGTTTATTGACCTCCATTGTAACTAAAACAATTGCATTTCTTTTAACAAAACAATCTGGTTTACATAAAATGTGTTTTCGAAATTTTGATTTTTAACATAAAACTAAACAGGTTTTTGAATAAATTTGATATTTATGCTATTTCATTGTATTTTTTCCCACAATGATTAAGTCATGAATACTTGGTAGATCATGAAAGACTTTATTTGAGTCAATCATTACTATCTTTAGAAAGTTTACTTTCATAAACTACATCAACTTTTACTCTAGGAAAACAAACATTTCTCAAAAGTGATTACAAAAAAAAATCTCTCCAATGCAAGTAGTTTCCAAGTTTATTAAATAGCAGCCTCTTAATAAAATATAAAAGAAACTTACAAACATACATTATATTTAATTAAAATTTCATATTTTATTCTTTTGATATTTGTAACATCTATATACAGGGTTACATTTAACAGATCAGTCAAATTTTAAGAGAGCATTGAGAATAGATAACACTTTCAATCTACGAAGTCATTAAAAATTTAAAAAAAAACGTGAATTATTATTTTAATTTGACGTGAAATGTAAAATGCATGGTTACAACGTAAAAAAAAACATTCAACTGGTTACCGTCCGCGCCGAGCGCAATAGCACGCGTAGGCTGATGACTTCACAACTCGTACAGTACCTACGACTATTAAATTATGCGCTTCAGCTTTACACTTTTTATTCTTTTTACGAAATGATTAATAAGGTGTAATAACAACTCTATACAAATATCTTTAAAATACATTCGGATTTCCGAAGCTTGACGAATATAGCCGCAGCATATAATTTAAATTGTACTTCTGTACTAGGTATGACGTAGGGTGACAACAAGCAAAGTATTAACACAGACTATTTTAATCGAATATTTATAAAAGTAAATGTTGCAATTTGGTGATAATATTTAAAATGTATAATTCTAGTTTAACTACCTTGTATTAGAACTCGGCCGGTCCTTTGAATGTAACCCTGTATATATTTCCCATTTCCGTTTGATAATGATGGACCAATTTGGCAACTTAGTTTTTATGATGCTATTTATTGTCAGAAGGAGGATCTCACAAAGAAAAATCCGGTAAAATTGTATGGAAAATCGAAATAACAATACGCATTAAACCATACAAACTGTTTGTAGTTTAATTAAAAAAGGATTTTAAAAATGTTGTGTACTTGAAGGTCGTCAAGGTGAACAAGGACCTCAAGGTGCTGTGGGACCTACCGGGCCGCCTGGAGAACCTGCTGAGAGGGGCGAGCCCGGCGCTCCCGGGGTAGCGGGAGAGCCCGGTGCTACCGGCGCGCAGGGCGATCGGGGCCAACCTGGCATGCAGGGCGCCCCTGGACTGGCTGGCCCTCCAGGCCTCACTGGTATGCCAGGCCTCAAGGGAGACAGGGGCTATGCCGGGGCCAAAGGTCAACAAGGCTCGCCTGGAACTCCAGGTAAACACGAGAATTGCAGTTCATAACATGTGTAAGAAAAATATTTTTTTTTTATATTTTTTTTTGTATTGTTATGTACGTCATAACACTACATCTAATGGGATTTAACCATGTCTATGCACCAGAGGCGTACTTATATACAAAGGTATATTTAGTAAATACAAGCTGCCCGTTACGGCTTCGCTCGGATGGTAATTTTTTTACCATAAATTGAGATATAAGCTATCCTATTTCTCAAGTTGGATCGAACTGCACATGGTGTGCGAATTTTATTATAATCGGTTAAGTGGTTTAGGAGTCCATTGAGGACAAACATTGTGACACGAGATTTATATATATTAAAATAAAAGTTAACGGAAACACAAAAAAATCGACGAAAAGATCAGTATCTTTTTTCAGAAAAAACTTGCAAGTAATGATGCACTTAGAATTTTGGTGTCTTAGATACACTGCTGCAACAGTAGATTATCAATAAATAATAGATAAAATAAACAAATAAGTAATAGATAATAAAACTAAATTACCATGATCGTAAGGTTTGGCACTCGATACTCTCCATTTACTCCTAAGGGACTTGGCGTGAAGATATGTATGTATTTAAGTAACTTTGAGGTTAGATTAAAATTGTGCAACTTGTCCAGGGATTTCATTTATTTATTCAAACATAATTTCTTTTCTCTAAATAAAGAGAGAAATAATTGTATCAACCTTTTTTATGTAACAACTAACAGGAGTACCAGGAGAGCCTGGACAACGTGGATTGCAAGGTCCATTAGGGCCGAAAGGGAGTCGTGGTGACCAGGGAGCTAAGGGAGACATCGGCCGTGCTGGGTTGCCTGGTAGACCAGGAGATGTAGGACCTACTGTAAGTAAAACTTTATTGATAAAAATAAAAACAATTTGTAAAAGACAAAACCTCAAGCATTTAAAAAACGAATCACTTTCAGGGGCCCCAAGGTAGTCCAGGTCCATCTGGAATACCTGGGATTCCTGGAGCTAAAGGTGCCATAGGAGATAGCGGTAGACCAGGCGCTCAAGGTCCCCAAGGATTAACGGGACCTCAGGGTCCAGAAGGCGCTAAAGGTGAAAGAGGAAGTGAAGGCGAAGTTGGACCGCAAGGATTACCTGGGCCTGTGGGACAGGCTGGAGAAAGAGGGCCAGTTGGATTACCTGGATTAGTAGGGCCATCTGGGCCACAGGGACCTAGAGGCTTGCAGGTATCTTTTTTATTTAATTAAGAATACGTTTACAATTTTAGTAGTAGTTAATTTTATTTCTCAAGTTTGTCTACTACCTTGGAAAGTGTAAAGAATTGAAATGTTTTGTGCAGGGAGAGACTGGTGCCTCCGGAAAACCTGGAGCTGATGGTCCACCTGGTCTTACTGGTAGTCCAGGACCACAAGGACCGCAAGGACCAATGGGTGAGCCCGGTCCTGAGGGACGTTCGGGGAAACAGGGTCAACCTGGAATACCAGGCCGGCCAGGTGATAAGGGACCTGTGGGACAACCTGGGCAATCTGGACCGCCTGGTCCACCTGGAATGCAAGTAAGTGTAAATAATATTTTTTACCAAGCAGAAAGTAATTTAAAAAAAACATCTAGAAAAGTTAATTTTTAAATGGTTATTAAATAATCCTCATCTTTTTTTAACCCCCGACGTAAAGACAGTCTTTTAAACGGATAGACCGATTCCTGTTGCAGACTTTTTGTTTAATTTCATAATTATTATATAAACCGTCAATGACAAATCTCCTCTATAAGTACTTATATTATGAATTATGTGTTATGAAAATTAAATTGTGTCTTTTCCATAAGGGACCCCCTGGAACCTCCGGTCCACCAGGTCCGACTGGTGAACGGGGACAAAGAGGAGAATCTGGTCCACCCGGTAATGATGGTCCACCAGGTCCTGCAGGAAAGCAAGGAGCTCCTGGACTAGAGGGGTTAAAGGGTGAACGAGGTGAAAGGGGAACGGATGGGGCAAAGGGACACGCTGGATTACCGGGTATGCCTGGACTGGTTGGATCGCCTGGTAGGCAAGGAGATAGGGGCTTACCTGGACCTATGGGCCCCCCTGGGAAAGATGGTGATGCTGGTTCACGAGGTTAATATTTTGTTTGTATATTTTTTAATTGATAAATTTTGTTTTTATTGACAATGACTAAAAACGCCCCGGTTTCTTTTGAACGCAGTAAAGATGTGATGACGTAGATTTGTAACTTATCCATCGAAATCTACGTCCAGATCTTTATCATTAATTGCACTATGCTCGTGTGCTGCCTAATCCTAAAAAAATGTATGTTTGACTGCAGGACCTCCCGGTCGTGATGGAAGTCCCGGACCACAAGGCCCTATCGGTCCTATGGGTGGGCGAGGTCCTCCAGGGGAACCTGGACGTCATGGACCTCCTGGACCTTCAGGACCACCCGGGCCTCCAGGACCTGCTGCAGAAGCTCTTGCATATGATGCTGCAGCAATTGCAGCAATGTTGCAGCAAGGTGAGTTTAAACATAATATAAAAATTTTCTGACAAGTCCTGCAAGACCAACTCTCCGGCACCTGCTGAAACATTTCTTGTATGAATAAAGTTGTCTCTTGTCGCCAAGTACACTAACGCATTACCACAATACCTGTCAACTACCTAATATAATACCCCATTAGCTTAAAAGCATTATTGTAAAAGCAGAAATAATAAATCTAATAACGTGAACGTGAAGGTAATATATTATTTACCTCCCTAGGGCAGTACAGCATATTTTCCTTTATACTGCCAGAAAAATGTATGTTATTTTTAAGCTCAACGGGTTCAGAAAGAAACAGGTTCATTTAGCGCAACGGGACAACAGTTTCTACTTTCCGTCTGGAGGGTTTTTTTTAATTTCAAAATTTGTTGTTTTGGTGATTCATTCTCCGTATGCCATAAATTTGCATTAATCTGATTTCAGGTTCCGTTAAAGGCCCTGACCTATTAGGTGATGACCCTAATATGATGCCTCCCCGGTTCTTCAAAGAAGATATGTCAGCAGCGGAGAGGAAAGAAATAGTATTAAAAGCTTACGAACGCCTCAAGATTTCTCTCGACAAGTTCCTCCGACCTGATGGCTCTAAAGAAGCTCCTGCGAAGACTTGTGGAGACATTAAATACCATCATCCCGATTTTACTAGTGGTTCGTAATCTTACTTTAATATTAAAAAAACAATTAAAGTGCTACCTAACTATGAGCCAGCGATTGCAAAGTATGACAAGATAGATCATTGTAGTTGATTACCATTCTACTTCCCTACTTTCTTTTACCCTTTTATTTACTCTTTTCAATTAAATATTTTCTCGTATTAGGACTAGGCAATAATAATGTTTTTTTAATGATATTGAAAGGCAAACAAGCAGGCGGGTTTTTTAATGGTAAGAAATGCACGCCGCCTAGAGACACCAAAGGTGGTAAAAGTGCGTTACCAACCGGGATAGAACCGGAAGGCCGGGATGTAAGGAATCGAGCAAAAGTAAGTTTACCGGCTTCCTTACCCTCCTAACCGGAACACGTCAACGGCAAGCACAAACGCTATGGCGGTAGGAATAGGTGAAGCGGTGGTACTATTCCGGGCGAATTACTGCGAAGCTCTACCACTTCGTAAAAAGTCACAGGTGCTAGGGACCGTAAGCCTATGCTCGTCTTTTTCGAGTTGCCTGGCACAAAGGCGGATGGTCTATTCTGCAATGGAGCTCGGAAAAACACGTATATATTTCTTATCCTCAGAAAATCCGTCTGCTTGTTTGCCATCCAATCTCACAAAGTTAATACTGCTATTTTTAAGGGTATGAGGCAGCAAACAAGCCCATAGTTCTCCTAATGGTAGGAGGCAGCTGAGGCTTATAGACAACATTGACATTATAGGTGTGTCACCGTCTACCCTACTCTCCGGATCGGAATATGACAGTGTCATTATGGCAGTGAGAATAGGCCATAGATCTCTAAACGAGCAAGTTGTTACTCAGCACCCTTCCACCAGTTGGTTGTTAATATGACCCCTTTAACCACCACTTGCCTCTTACGAGCTGGCGGGTAGAGAGGCAAAAGGTCTGTTCTAAATAGGGAAATTGTAATTTTTTGTGTGCGATAAAAAAATCCTATATCAACCAGGTCAGTATTGGATTGACCCCAACGGCGGTGACTCGAGCGACTCCATAATAGTACACTGCGACATGTCCACTGGCGCGAGCTGTGTGTACCCGAAGCCGATGCAGTCTCAAGATATGCAGCTCTCAAACAATAACGCAGACACTTGGCTCAGCGAAATGGAGAATGGATTCTCTGTACGTATTGTCTTTATTCTTCCACTCTCAAATATCACTAGTTTCTGATCCTTAAGCTGGAAATATACTATCAGCTTGCAGCAGCGACTGATGAGTTTGCACATACCGTCCGCAGACGCTTTCGGCTGACATAAACATACAGTGCGCCAGATATCTTTCAGACGTCCGAACGCTCAAGATCACGTCCGCTACTTACGTCCAAGTATCGTCTAGAATCTAGATATTTTGTAAGTCACGGCTGTTAGTCGCGTCCGTCAGCCGCGTTCTATAGCTTTATCTTTATATCTTTTCTCTTATCCAGTAATAAAACACTGTATTAACTGAAATTACGCATATTTACTTTAACTTCTACAATGGTCAAAGGATTTATAATTATGGATTTTTACTCCGTAGTTTATTTAGATTCAGGCAGTTTATTTAGATGTAGATTTAGACAATACTTGATGTGATACACATACACGACGTTTAAAGACATATAGGCTTTTAACGACGCATCACCAATCTGGAAGTAAAATATTAAGCCTCTTGCGCAATTATTACTAGCTTTCCTCTTAAACCGGTTGTCGTCTGCTCCCGTCAGCCCTTCAGCATGAGACCAGGTTGAACGGGAGACAGGGAACAATTCGTATAAAAAAAACTACGGTGAGATAATAAAACAACAGAATTAAGGTCTACAAAAAAATATATATAATAATCATAAGATTACAGACTCTTAATCGTTATAATTCATCGTTAATATATATATATATATATATAATTACTAAATGACAGATTTCTGACGTGGTGGTTCTTAATTATTAAACTCAGGTCCGCTCAGGGCGGGTAGACAATTCCCCCTGAGCCGGTATGTCATGGGTGCTTGCTTATGCAGTGTTAATTTATGGAGATGTGGAGAGAGATGGCCCTTATCGGTATTGGCCTTAGTGTTGGAAAGACCTCCTTGGGGGGGGGCAGGTCCACAGGAACTGGACTTCTACCGGCACTGCCTGGGCTGCGACCGGGACTCAACACTCCGAACTCGCTCGGCCCACGTGCAGCGGTCGGTCGACTTCCGACGGGTATCTTGGACCCTGGAAGTGTTTTACAACTCCTCTAAGGCACTGTCGCCAGACGGGCCACAGCGCCAGGCCACGACCAGACTATGGGTAGGGTATTACAGGCCCTCCCACTGGACAAGCCGTGTCCATGTGATTATCACATTTGGCTACTGTCGTAGCCGGCATATTTTACATATTACATATTACACATTATTGAATATTAGGTACAGTTTGTGAACAATTTGCAATCTTTGGTGTCGGCGAACAGGCGGTCAGCAACAACGATCATTATAGTTACAATTTTATGTTGTGTAATGATAATAATATTAATTTTACCAAATAGGCAAAAGAACAAGCTTAGCACGTGTTCCTACGCATTATTTGAAAATAATCAATTATAGCGACAAGCTTAACTTTGCTTGCTAGGCTCCTAATCCTCGCTTATAGCTGTAATAAATATTTGATTAATTATTGTTTAGGAAATATGTGAGAACTCACCGAATTATCGGGTTTGATACACAGATGCACTTTTTACATAGACTAGGCCTTTTGTCCTTGAATTTCTAACTATCTTCGGGCAGGAATACTACGTCTTCGGAGTCCCGCTATTGAGTGAGTGCGCGTCCCCCTTTGGGTTATACTTATACTTTCGTAATGGAAAGTTCTAGAAGGTTCGAGGACGATTAATAAGCCGGATATGGTGGCGAAAATTAGTTCCTCCACTTGCCGCTAGACTTGAGCTTTAGCCAACTAGCCAACGAGGTAGTTGGGCTAATCACCCACAGAGGTCGCGACCTACGCTACCATTGATTTTAAATAGTTACTGGTGAGTTAGTTCCTTCGTTGCGAGGCAAATGTCGCTAATCGATTTATTTAATTTTTTATTATATTAATTGGTTTTACCCTTATAACAAGTCCTTACTAAGGGAAAATTTTATTATTAATTTAGACATTAATTATTTGGGTAATGTAACGATTTTACTTCGTTACACGGTACGCTAGAGTTTCGAGGTTATTCTTGCTTATTTTTAATTTAAAAAATAGACAGTGTCACTAGTGTTACTTCTTGACATCTGACTGCACTTGCACTGAAATAATATAGACAATCTTAATTACTAGATATTCCATTGTCAGGCGATGGGGTCGTTACATCTTCACATCAGATTAATTCCATATTAAACATTTATCCTCAGATATCATACAAAGCAGATCACAGCCAGCTGACGTATCTGCAACTACTGTCAATATCCGCAGTCCAGAACGTAACCCTCCACTGTCGAAGCACCGTCGGTTATTACGACCCACTTACCAGGAACCACAAGCATGGCCTCAAGTTGCTCGCTTTCAACGACGCTGAAATACTTCCAAAGGCGAACAACAGACTGCGGTACAAGGCTATAGTAGATGAATGTCAGGTGAGTTTATGATAAAAGCCTTTTAAAAAGGACTAGTAAAAATAAAAGCTTTTTGATGTACCTATTCGTTCGTACATTTGTTCATTTTGTTCATTTGCAGACGAAATTACTTAAATACTTTTTTGTAGTGCTGTGTCATTTTAGGGTTATGTATCCGAATGGTAAATAATGATATATAAAGACTTCGTAGTTGAACTTAGATAGATAGATATATAATAAGCATCTGATGCGCCATCGCCAAACTTAGACTGGGATGCTATGCCTCGAGCAAAATTAAGTTTACTGGCTACCTTACCCGCCGAACCGGAACATGTCAACGGCAAGCGCTGACGTTATGGTGGCTGGAATAGGTAAGGGGTGGTGCCAATCCTAGCGAGTCGCTGCGAATCTCTACCACCTAGTAGGATGTCACGGTGCCTATGCTCGCATTTTACGAATTGCCTGGCAGGAAAGTATTCTGCAAAGAAACCCGGACCAATATGGGAAAATGTATTAATATTTGTAGCCAACCTATTGGTATCAGTTAATAAAATATATTTTTTTTCAGTACAAGAGTTCAGACTGGGCGAAAACCATTATACAGTATGAAACGGATAAACCCAACAGACTTCCTCTAATGGACGTGGCGGTACGAGATCTCAGAAGACAGAATCAAGTATTCAGAGTTGAACTTGGTCTAGCCTGCTTCACATGATGTACCATTTCAAAATTACCAATCAAATAAACAGTTTAGTCTAATTCAGTAGTTTACGTGTGTTAATGGTTTAAATTAATATGCGAACTCTTGTCCTGTTCCAAAGTTCATAACTCACGATATTTTTTTACAGACTCAAAAGTGTTTTATTTTAAATTTAATTGTTTTTGTAAACTAACTAAATAACTATTGTCAAAGAAACAGAGGCGTTCTCTTTGAATTACCAAGTAATTTCGATGTCATCGCGATCGGTCATAAACATTCCTCATTATACAGGATCGAAATAACGTACATAAGTCTTTATTATCTGTGGAAAAAACTCTATTATTTTGTCAATTAAATTTTGACATTTCTTTGACAAAGCGTGAATGTCAAGTTTTATCAATGAGTAGATGTTGCCCGCGAATATGGAATGGAATATGCACAAATTATAAAGACTTATGTACAAGTAGGAATATGTACACATTTTGAAATGACTTTTCATAGTTAGTGTTGGGAATGAAATATTTTGTCATCATCTTCATTAGATCATCTTTCTTTCCAAGTTTAGTATTTGTAGACATTTCACTTTCAGTGTTAGACATGTTTGTTACATAAACATAAAATACCGAGAAAACCACATGCAAAGAGAATGTAATCACTAAGTTTTAACCACATGTACGAAATAACAAACAGTAGACACCCTCTGACAGCCAGCTGTCAAATTTCAAAAGATCAATTTCCATAATTCCAATCTTTCTTTCTGCAACTAATTAGAGTGACATTGATCTTTCTATGACACAGCCATACAATCTTCTTAAGAGTCCCTTGTGCAAGATGACCGTTATAAGCGTTTTTTATTAATATGGGCCGAAAGGTTATTTTATATTGCACTAGATTGCATTATTAGTTTGTTTTTATCGAAAAGTTGACAATGAGCCCTCTTCCACTGTACCCTTCGTTTATGAGTAGCTAGTACTTCGTACATCGAGGTAATATTTTATTGCTGTTGGCCCTCGGACCAATTTTAACTATTTTTTTTTGTTTGAATGATTTGTTTTAACGATTTGTTTTAATTTGAAAAACCAGGTTTTAAAAAAGTAAAAATCAATAAAAGAGGTGAAACATATAGCTGACGGTAGCCAAAAGGTCAATAACGGTAGTTTAGAGGTTTAGACGAATGTGCTTTTTTTTCCCACCAATGGCCTAAGACATCACTAAAACGTATATTGCACCTATTGGTAAATCGCTTATGACGATGTTTTCAAAGCCGGCCATTGGTTGAAACGATCAAGCTAAATTTGTGTATTTTTCAATAAATATAAATAAATTCATAGACAATTTTTATACTAATTTTATTTTAACTTGAAAATATAGTAATTAGTTCATATTTAAGTATAAGTGAATGATAAAATGTCATAATTGTAATAAAATAATTTATGCTACTAAATAATTTTATTATAGTATGTAATGTAACTAACAAAAATATATTTCTAAAACAAATATTATAATAAGTACAATCGATTTACAATTATGTTTAACTAGAAGTATAGAAAGGGTATACCATAAACTATTTTATAGTACCTACTTAGTATCGTACTTACAGTAATTAGTATATTGTATAGGAACAATATTAATATTTAATAGTAAATTAACTTTTACCAAATATTAATTAAGTAGCAAGTGGTTTAATAATAACAGATTGCATATCTTAAAAAATGTGATTAAAATGGATGTTCTCTATTATTATTATTTTTAAGATATTGTATAGATTTGATTTAATTATGTTAATTAGACCTTATACTCATTAGATTGTAAGTACTTAATGTAAAAACGTCACAACAATTATTTATAATTTATTATAAGGCTAAAAGTCCTAAAAGGCTGTGTACATAATAGTGATTTTATCTTTCTGTTGATATTATTTTAAGTATTTATACTTTTAAGTAACAAAAACTACCTTTTTACATTTTTATATACGTTTTATGTTAACAATTTTTGACTACAGTATTAGATATATAAAATACTGTAACTTGTATAATAAAATATACTTTCTCAAAATTATTTTAAATGTCTTTTATTTCATCGTATTTTTATTTTTTCTTTTTTAGCACTTACCCTGTGCGTGGGATAAAGTTCTATAAATTTTTAAAGAAAGAAAAAATTTCGCCCCAGACAGGATTTGAACCTGTAACCTTTCGTCTCAAGCCGACGAATGCTCTAACCAATTGAGCTACTGCTGATTCAAGTCCCGTGGCGAAATTTTTAATTCCTTTCTAACCATAACACATAACTACCCGTGTTAACGGGTTAGAAAGGAATTAAATACGATGCAAGAAACGAAAGTTATGTTCATTCTAAAAAAATGTGAATTTCATCGGTGATGAACTCATTTAGTGGGTACTCAGAATTGTGTATCTATAGGACATAACTACCCGCGATAACGGGTTAGAAAGGAATTAAAAATTTCTCCACGGGACTTGAATCCTCAGTAGCTCAATTGGTTAGAGCATTCGTCGGCTTGAGACGAAAGGTTACAGGTTCAAATCGTGTCTGGGGCGAAATTTTTTCTTTCTTTAAAAATTTATAGGTCTTTTATTTCAGCAATAGGAAATAGTCCTACTTTTCATAACTGTGTCATTTATACAATTTACATGCTTAGATAGCGTCCATTAATTATGTAAGGTCTACAAAGGGGAGTAGAAGTTAGGCCGAATCTCATTTAATCTTAATTTGGAAATAGGGGAGGAGGTTGACAAGTATGACATACCCGTAAATTCTCCGCAACAATCTGTAGGGTTATTCTCAGAGCTGACTGTCATGCAATATTGGAAATTGGAATTAAAAAAGTATCTTCACGCTCATATCCCCTAAGAGGTAGACATAGGCACAGGCAAGGTACCCACGACTAGCCGAAAACACTAAGTCTCACAATGGAATAGATGGCAAGCCTATCGCTTACCGGGCACATTCAATCCCGGGCAACGTTATTTTATTTAAGAGAAAATTAAAATTATGCATACTCCATGTTTTTTGTTGCCCGACCCGAGAATTGAACTGGGACCACAAGAAGTCAAAAGTATCTAAAATGACATACACGATTCCAATTTCTAATTCGCATGATACTGAGTAACCCTACTACTTAAACTTGCAAGAAAATAGAACTAAATTAAGCTTTTGTTAATATACTGTTATATTGTACACGAAATTCTATTTAAAGAAATGCAAACAACGCATAGTCGGGTTACGCTTGTATCCCACAATAACCTAAAATTTCAGTTTCGATTCCAATACCCAATTCAAATGAAATCAGGATTCAAGGGGCTACTCTTGAATCTCGATTTCATTTGAATTCACTTGAATCTCGATTTCATTGAATTTACTGGTGACTCATTTTACATTTACATTTTCAATAATTTAAATACTTCTTTCAAATCCATAAAATTAATATATTTATTCAAAACTTGTAATATTCAAATTATTTAAAACAAAAATTTAAAAAAAACTCGGAAAATAAAACCACTTGTCACGTCTTTCGCCAACGTTTTTTAAATAACTTACCACAGATAACACCAAATGGCACCGACGTACATTTTGACTCGACACCGAGGCATCCTCATGAAATCGACCGTACCGTATAAACTACGACACATGAGTGAATTGCCGCGATTCGAATGCGATCTTATATAGACCAAATGCCCCAGTGTTAATAATTCGTAATCGCTTTACGAATCGATTGTGGTGATCAAACATATTTTGAAAAAATCTCACTTTCAGAGATCAATCTCAATTTCAATCTCTAGAGATTTGGGGTTGAGGAATTGCGTCCTCGACCTTTTTTTTTTGAAATGGCTAATATTTCAGGATTCTCAGGTTTGCCTTTAAATCAGAAGGATGCTATGAAAGAATATCATTTTTATTTTGAACTGCATATACACATATTTTAAAAAATCTCAAGAGGTTTGGAGATGAAGAAGGAGTTTCGATAAATCTCTCAATATACTAGTTTCAAATAAAATATATTTATTTATTTTAATATAATTGCATTTGAACAACAATACATAAGTAGGTACATATTGTGAAAATTTTACATACTTAATTGGTGATTGGTGGATTTGGCGTTGAAGTAGTTAATAATACGCGAGTATTTAAGTTTAAAATCATATGTTGAAGTCGTTTCGTCAAATCACAAGACATTTCTCAAAATGTCTCACAAATTTATAGACGCTCCCTTATTGAAGTCATTCTAGGTTTCAACGATTAGGTTCAACCAATATTTAGCAAATTTACAAAAGACTATCAACTTTTACCTTAAACTCTATAAGGCTGCAATGAAAGAGTCGTCGTTATTTTGAGCTACATTTAAACAACACTATATAGTATTTCAAAAAATCTCGCATGAGATTTAAGAGACGGTTGAGTTACAGCAAATCTTAAAAAATACTAAAAATTCAATGATTTTGTTTAACCAGACCTTAGTCATTTTGTAAAAGCTTCTACCTACTACAGTATTTGCCTTTCTCAAGTATATCTTTAGCTCGAGAAGGTTGCTATGAAAGAGACAAGAATCGTTATTTTAGCAACTATCAATTATCATACATGTCATAGAGAAGGTAGAGCTGGAACTATCAAAAGTGTCTGATCGACGTTTCCTAATATCCATATATAACATTACCTTTTACAGAGCTTGTAAAATTAATGTGCAATTAAAGTTTATGAGGGTTTAAAGGCTATAGAGCTATAGAGCAAGGATATTCCATGACGTTATTACGTGCGTTCTGAAATAATATCCTAAATTGTTGCAAAAATGTACAAAAAAATCATTCATTTTTGGAACGAATTCTTATTCCGTGTTCCTTATTGCGCGTTATGAAAGGGGAAACAAGATGGAAAAAATTCTCACGAAAACTTGTCCGACCCTTTTTGCTATAGTAAGCTATATATATTTATATTGATTTTATATTGTTAGAGATTAATAGAGATTGATAGATACTGATAGAGATTGAAAGAGAGAACTTCATTCCATCCGGGTGTCCCTTGACACTTCTCAATATTTATTATTAAATTTTTTCCGCTTTATAATTTGACAAAATTTAGTTTTTAGTATAATAAGAAACCAACATGTATCTTACATCGTACAATATGACTAATAACTAACTTTTAATCAATACAGGATACATGACATATACACCTTAAGCTATGTCATAAAAATGAGAGAGCTCGGTTTACTTATGTCGTTTTTTTGTTAGACAGACAATAAGAAATACACATCGCCGGAGCCATATACGCCAAAATACGCCAGCAATTTACTGTTTTTTTTTATACAAAGCAATCATGGATCTTGGTGTAAAAATACACAAGATTAACATGAATATGCTTTATAAGACTAGTGTTTCCAAAACACGATTCATTTCACTTTGCTCGATAGAAAAAAAATAAAAAGTTAACCCTTTTTTGAAAGCAAAACCCATCTGTCTACTTCAATTGTGAAAATATCGACACCAGATTCAAAATAAACATAGATAAGTACTATACCTAAAAAATAAGTGTTTCAGTTTTTATACTTTTTTTCAAATTACTTTTATAGTGTCAAAAATAGTGATTTGTCGCTTTAGACGTTTACATTAGAGCGCAATATGTCATAGTAATCATGGAACGGGGGAGCGCGTTGATTGGCTCTTCTGGCTGACTGAGTATGGGGCCTTAAAGGCGATGTGTATTTATGAGGCGTTGCCAATACGTGAATGCGAAATAAAATCTCTTGTGTAAGTATACAGTTACTAATATCGAAAAAAGCTTTTCGACTGGCTTTTAGATAAAACGTATTTTAGTATTAATAACTTACTTGCAGAAAGGATTCATTGATAATATACATATATAAGTATTAACAAATATAAATATGAAATGTCTTGGTTGCCGAGGAGTTTGTTTCGCCGTTTCTTCTCCTGACTGGCTAGGTTTGGAAACGGTGGTAGTGTATGGTAGATAGGGTAAAACTCGATCGTTATAATTTTTGATTAAATTAATAAGTGTTATCCTAGTAGTCATTTATATGTATGTAAATATATATAACAAAAATAAAAACTACAATATATTTAATTAAGTTAGATATTTGCACATCACAATGTGGTAGAATATGTTGGTAATAATAAGTATTCTGTAACAACTTTTAAACACACATATTCCGCAAATAAATGTATATTTTTTCAAAACACAGACCGAAATGTGTCAATGTTAAACACACACTAAAAAAATTTTGTCATTGGTTACACAGAAAAGTCACTTACGAATTGAGTGCTAACTATAAAAAAACTATTTTGTTAATTGGAATAAAAGATCATGACTTATAAAAAAAAACTTTTGTGACTAACACCAAAGATATTATGTATAATTACTAGCTGACCCAGCCCACTTCGTATCGCTTAACATTAACAGCTACCACATAATATTTTTTTGCTCCGGTAGTAGCGCAATCTGCCGGTTCAAAAGTAAAACATTTCAAAATCAACGACAGCTTCTAAATAAAAAAAATAATTAAAAAAACATTTTCCAGTGGACCAAATTACGAATCTAAACCATCTAAACAATCCCTTGAACACACAGAAAAAAAATCATCAAAATCACTCGTCGTTTAGGGGGAGTTCAATTATGCCACACGCAAACAAGAAAATATGCTTAGACACTAATCATACAGCTTAGAAAAAAATATTAAAACAATGTTGTATTTAGTACAAACTGTTACTAAATACTACTTCATTTTAATATTATTTAGTCGATGTATGACAGTATGACATTTATAATTAAAAAGTCGGTTTTACTTATAACACATACGACAAATTTATTTAGTACTTGATTTTAGTATGTAATAAGTAAAAACTATGTTACTTATTTACCAAACCGAAAATGACTTAATAAGCATTGACTTGACTAAAAAACAGTTCCTCAATTAAAGACAAAATTTATATCCTCATAACCGAAGTTTAGATGTTTTTAAAATAATGGAAACAGTTCGGTTACTTTTTTAAACGTTTTTGCGGCGCGTATTAGTAACCAATGATTAACATTATCGTCGACATCATTGCAAAACTATCATCTGACCCCCTGTGAAAGAATTAAGCAATTTGTAATACTACTACTAGAGATTTTCATCCATTTTCCATCTTATCTTCATCACCAGTTTAGTAATTACACGAATTCTCCCTGGTGCAAGACACAAAAGGTGGCACTTGACAGGAGCACTTGGTACACTTCTCGTCCACAGTCACTTCGTCCCCTACATTGAGGGTCATGTTGCCGAAGGAGCATTGGGATCCAACGTTTCTCAAATTCAACCCACGGATCAATTTTGATGTATTTGACACTGGAAATAATTTTTAAATTATATTTATTTAGAAAAGTAGATGCAATAATAAAATTAAGATCGGTGTTACTATTGATTTGCTACACACAAGCAGGTCCTATTGAAAAAAGACATACGGCCAGTACGTACGGCCAGTGCGTACGGCCAGACCTGTCCACAGATAAACATATCTATTCATATATATCACATCTAGAGTTATGTTTCTAAGATATGTTTACATAATTTTTTTAAAGAAAGAAAGAAAAGAAAAACGAAAAAAATTCGCACCAGAAAAGATATTTTTCTTAATTATTAAAAGATAGTAACGGTTGCAAGGCAACTGATCTAACATAGCACGGTCTCTTATCTTAGATAGAATAACATTTCTGAGATGGTCCAACATTATTTTTATCATCAACCTACTTTTTACTTAGTTTTGAGTCAATGACAAGGCCATCACTATGAACACAGATTATAATTAAGTATTTTATTATTAAGTGACCATTAAGTAAACATTATCATTGTTAAGTAACCTTCAAACTCACTAGTCGGATCATGATAAAATCAATATTGCAGCACCTCAGAACTATCTATTTATTAGTACCTATCTTCCTAAAAAAAGATCATTAAAATCGGTCTATTATTAGCAGACTAACCGCGTGACAAATATCCAAAAAATATATAGCCCAATTTTTTTGGAAATGGTTAAAAATAAAGTCATTCTAATTGGCAACCGAGTTCCAACTGCAACAGTTAAAAGTGTCGATAACGTAAAAATATGCATAGCTAGCTTAGGGACCTTTAAAAATCCTATTGTTACATAAAGCAATAAGTAAGCGCGGTAAAACTACAAAAAACTGAATCCAACTAATTCATTGGATAGGTACCAAGTTGCGATTTCATCATTATTTTTTTGAAAGATAGTAAATGGTTGCCATAGGGTCACAAATAAATTTTACCGACATTCTACTAACAGTCTATCAATGATATTATCGTCAAGATAAGTGAAAATGCATGCGTTATTAAGTCTTACTCAAAATCCACTGGTCTGATCATGATAAAACGAACATGAAACTAACTTAAAATCACGGCCTATATTTTTAAAAAAGAACTGTCAAAATCGATTGGCTATTGAAAGAGTGATCGCGTGACAAACATTCGAAAAAACATATAGTCCAATTGAGAACGTACTCCTTTTTGGAGTAGGTTAAGATACTTACGGCACTGAAAATCTATGGGACAACTCTTCATGTTTCCAGAAAACACAGGAGCGCAGTTATCAAATATCTTGTCTTGGTAGTGTATTTCCAGACCACAGTTAATGTCTCTACAGGAAGAGGGGTCGTCGTAGGAGCCGTTAAACTGTGCTGTACAAATACAGGTCTTCCTGGTATTGGCTGGTTCGAATTGCTGCCCCTCTTTATAGGTTTGACCATCTACTTCACATGTGGCTAGGCTGGCTATTGCATCTTTCCCTGCAACGACATAGTTCAATTAAAAAATTTTTTTTGAGCAAAGCCTTCTTCTTCTACCCTTAAAAGGTTGTACTGGTGTTTTTTGTGGGCACAAGCCCGTAGCTCTGCTGAAGGTAAGAGACAGTATAAAGACACCATAGATGATATAGGTGCGTTGTTGTCCTGTGGCTTGAGTGTTAGACCTAATGTGCAAGTCTACTGGCTACTATAAGCTCCAGACTGAAACATGGCCATTATGGTGGCAGTAATAGGAAAGTCGTTGGATCCCTAACCGTGAAAGTGGCTGCACAACTTTATACCACCAGTGGCATTGTTAATAATTGCCCGTTAAAGCATTTATTTATATATTTGTTTATGTCTATTGCCTCTGTAGCGCAGTCCCATGTCGGGCAACTCAAATTGTGTTTTTTTTTCTTTTAAAATAACATTGCCCGGGGTTGGATATGTGGCCGGTTGGCTATATCTTCGGCTTATCGCGAGTGCACTGGCTGTACCTCTGCTTATCTCTTCGAGGATATGGGACAAATCTGTTCATGACTTGGCGAGCGAGCACATAAATAATAAACAAACTTTAAAAACTTTAAAAATGGACTTCAGCTTTTACATTGGGTATTACGTCTCGATTTGATATTTCTTTTAGAAAGATAGCAATACATTGGCTATTACGGCGCGATTTGATATTTTTTTTAGAAAGATGGCAATACATTAGGTATTGTGTCGCAATTTGAAAATTCTCATTTTGAAAGATAGCAAATATATTTCGAAATGGTCCCAGGTATATTTTTATCAATATCCTACCAGTAGTTTCTAAGTTACAATTAATACAAATATTAAACATATCTTGATGACCTCATCATTGATAGGTGAAAAACGTATGCACAATTAAGTATAACTCAAAAAGCGTTATTTGGATCATGATAAAACTAATATGAGACTACCTTGAAATTACGGCCTATCTTTCTAAAAAATAACCATTAAAATCGGTTGTCTATTAACCAAGTATGGCTCAACATAAAAAAATACAGTCTAATTGAGAACCTCTCCTTTTTTTGGAGTCGGTTAAATAACAAACGACCGGTTTACTTAAGTCCCTTCTTTTTAAATCGGTTAAAAATGTATAACTAGGAAGTTATTATGCAGGCCATGGATAATGGAACAATAGATCATTCACATTTTTCCTGTGCCACTGTTTATCATTTCAATGCCATTTGTAGAATGAAATCAAACACTTAGATATCAATGGGTGGTATATTGTAAAAAGCGGCCAAGTGCGAGACGGACTCGTCCATGAAGGGTCCGTAGCAGCAATGCCTAAGGAGCAACCTTAATATTAAATTCTGTCAGTTCTTTTCATATACAAACTATACGGGCGTTGCGGTTTACATTTCTCCAATTTGCGCGAATTCATGGTATCAAAGATATGATGAACGACTACGAGATCCTAAACTACACATTTCCATCTCTTAACAGTGAAGTACAACAGCTATTTTAAGTGTTGGAAAAAATGTTAGTTAAAACCTCAAAATCATCTCTAAAGGCCTATCCATAGATACCCCACACTTAAAGATTTGTTAAAAATGATTAAATTTTAGTTCTATGTATAGGAAAACCCAAAAATTTATTGATTTTTTTTAATAATAATAATAATTTAATGTGCAAACCTTAAAGCGGTTTACAGAAGATACTTATTAAGTTTTAACAGCATAGCTCTTACAGTTTCAGAAAAAATATCTGTAACTTACGGTCAGACAGACCGACATTACGAATGTAAATAAATATCCCTGGACAAGACACACAAATTAAACCTAACCCCAAAGTAAGCAAATTATATGCTTGTGTTTTGGGCGTTAGTCAACGATTCTAATACATAGAAATACTTAAATAGATTCCAGAATAGATTTAATAAACACCCAGACCCGAAAATTCAGACATCTAAATGTTCATCATACAAATGCCTGCCCCCATCGGGAATCGAACCCGAGCCTCGCGGTTGGTCGATGTCGTTAGGCGTATACGTCTATTTCTTGGCGTTTGGCTACGGAGCCCTAAAAAGAAATCAAATAATCACTTTCACAAACGTAAAGTTTCCTTACTCTTTAA
>NJDD01000619.1:114535-127872 GCA_002245505.1 Calephelis nemesis
GACACACAAATTGAACCTAACCCCAAAGTAAGCAAATTATATGCTTGTGTTTTGGGCGTTAGTCAACGATTCTATTACATAGAAATACGTAAATAGATACCAGAATAGATTTAATAAACACCCAGACCCGGAAATGCAGACATCCAAATGTTCATCACACAAATGCCTGCCCCCATCGGGAATCGAACCCGAGCCTCGCGGTTGGTCGATGTCGTTAGGCGTATACGTCTATTTCTTGGCCTTTTCTACGGAGCCCTAAAAAGAAATCAAATAATCTCTTTTGTCATCAATCAAAAAATCATCAAATTGTGAGATTTTTCCCCATGTTGGTCCGGGCTCCTTTTGCAGAATAGACCATCTGCCTTCCTGCCAGGCAGCTCGTAAAAGGCGAACAAAGGCTTACCGTCACTAACACTATGACATCCTACTAGGTGGTAGAGTTTCGCAACGACTTGCCCGGATTGCTACCACCGCCTTGCCTATTCATACCACCATAACGTCCAATGCTTGCTGTTGACGTGTTCCGGTTGCCGGTAAACTAACTTTTGCTCGAGGCCTAACATCCCGGCCTCAGGTTGGCAACGCACCATTACCACCTTTGGTATCACTAGGCGGCGTAAATTTCTTACCATCAGGAAATCCGTCTGCTTGTTTGCCTTCCATTATCATAAAAAACTTAGGCATGTAACTGTTACGTTTTTATCAAACCTGTATTTGTTTTACTATTATTATTTTGATAAAAAAACGGTTTAGCATAAACCAGCCAGTTGTTTTTAACTACATTTGAATTACCTATTATATCGCACTCTCAGTAATATAAGGGCACAATCCAAAAAACTACTTTTTGGGCAATCGTGTTTTAAGATACAGTATTTTTTCCGATAATATCATGTGTTAAAATAAATATAATTACCGTGTTATTCTTATGTTTATTCTCTTTCTGCTAGCACTAACCAGTAGCGAATCATTTTGTGCCTTTTTCATTCAAAATCCCAGTCGTGTATGGGATTTTAAATGTGAAAATTTTGACTTGGGCCCTTATATTACTGAAGGTGCGATATGTACTGTGTACACATAACAAATATGTTAAATGACCTGACAGGCAGCCCGTAAAAAAATGTTGAATTTTATTCTCTGAACACTAATGAGTGGTGTAAGTATCTTCACGCCCATATCCCCGAAGGAGTAGGCAGAGGCACAACTAGGGCACCCACGACTAGCCGTCTAGATACTAGCTAGACTTTGTCCCACAATGTGATAGATGGCAAGCCTATCGCCAACCGGGCACATATCCAATCCCGAGCAATTTTTTTTTATTAGAAAATTGGAAAGTAAGACTAAAGTTAAGTTGATGTTATAGTGTGTACTACAATAAAATAAAGACCACAATACCAGGTTGAACCTTGGAGTACTTTACTCCATGTTTATCAATAAGGCTGTAGGTATGCCCATTATCGAGTACTTGCTTGAAAGAAAACAGATTATAAGGTATTTACATAGTTTTTAAAATTAAAAAAATAATAATCCTTAACATAATCTATCCCTAAAAATCTTCATATTCCCGAAGATATGCATATGCCTCCCGCATAGGCACATCATGTGCAACCACCCACGACTAGCCCAAGACACTAAGTCCCACAATGTGATAGGTAGTAAGCCTAAGGCCCATCTGCCACCTATACAATCCTGACCAACGTTACTTTTATTAGAAAATTGAAAATACGATTTTCTTCTTTTTTGTTCCCCGACCCGAGGATCCAACCCGGCTAGAATTCAAGTCCGACGCGATCACACTAGACCACAGAGGTGATTAGCCCTCTAAAAAATTAAATCTACCTAAATTGAATGTACGTAATAAAAAATCACCTCGATCACTTAAGATTTCGTTTAGGAGTATGATGCCACAGACTGACACACACAGACAAACTTATAACTCTGCTATAAACTCAGTGCTGTTACTTTTTGTATGGTTTTTCTCCCACATCAAAAAAGGTTCCAGGATTTTAAGAAGCATGCTTACCACAAACAGTTCCCGAACTGCAACAAGAATCTAGTTCATAAGTATTGATGCAGTTTTCCTGCATATCAACATCGAAGGTTTCCACACAGTCCACAGCGGCACAGTCAAACCTTGGTGCTGTGGAGGTGCTGCAGTAGCAGGCCTGCGAGCAGGGATTGTTGACCAGGTTCTGAGGTACCATGGAGCGGTCTGAGTATGGAGTTCCCCTGAAATAGTTTAGAAATAAAAATGATTGGGCATATTTTTTGTTCGTCTCTTTTTTGCAGGATTCTAGTCTAAGCCCTACGTAGTCATGTATTTCGATCAGTTCCATCCATCTATTCGTTCAGTTTAAAATGTTGCTTACGCTTGTTTTGCTTATCCAGTCTGAGGTTGATATTATTGATGTCCATACTGAAAATTTCACTATCAGAAAAACAGTTGGCTTCTTTACCTTCTAATAAAAAAGTTAGCGGTCAATATCTAAAATTATTATACCTCCTTAAGACATTGCCATTAAGCAAAGTAAATACACATTATTGCTATCGCCGTCGAAATGATTGGTTTTTCAGGTTGTTTTCAGTTCTTGGATAATGAAACTTATATTTAAGACACTAAGCAAAAGTTGATGGACTTATACTAATACTTATGGTAACTTAGAATATTAATGGCCAATATTAATATCCTAATTATGCTATTTCAAATCAGTTGCGAGGTACAAAGACTAAGAAAAAATATCTTAGTAACAAAACTCTATAAGGCCTATCTCTATCTGTAAGTACTGCAGTAGCAGGCCTGCGAGCAGGGATTGTTGACCAGGTTTTGTGGTATCATAGAGCAGTCTGAACATGGGGTTCCCCTGAAATAGTTTTAGTGAAATATAAATAGAAATATTGGCTTTCAGTGAAATTATAATTACTCATCAGTCTATAGACTTGATTGTAATGTCGAAGAAAAAGCTCGGTAAAGTTTCTTATGGAATGATATATCGCTTAAACTAAAATGCTTGAATCACGATTGCTTTTAAATGAATTAAGACGAACGAATTTGTTGACTCGACCTTACAATTCAAAGAAATGACTTTTTGCATATCGCAGTGCAAACAAAAACGACAGCTGACCTCATGACCGTTCAGTCAGAACATTGTCGACCTTCAGACACTTGAATCATGTAAAGCATAACCGCATAAGAAAACATTCTTGCTATTTATCCTTCTTTAAAAAGGCTCCAATAAGACTGTTTGTTTGTTTTTATTTTAAAACAACTAATTTAAACATAAGATTAAACAAACAAAAGAGACGTAAAAGCAACAATTAAGCGCAGTGTAACTGCAAAAACCTACTCCATATATTTCATTAGTCGCAATTTGATAATTCTTTTTAACGATAGCTCATGATTCTGAGATGACCCCGCATACATTTTGTCTAGTTTGAGATAGAAAAAGATTAAGTCAACATAAGCGAAATATTTATTCCATCCATTATTAGGGATAATTAAAAACTATTATTAGGATATTGATAAAATGTGTTGGACCATTTTATAATCATAACCTACCTTTCGCAAAAAGAATTATCAAATGGCGACGTGGCACCTTATGAAATATTTGGAGTCGGTTTTTGCTATTTTACTGTGCTTGATTATTTTACGTAGAGATGTGACGACCACATCAAGAGCTGGTGGAATTACCTAGAAAATTAGATTGCTGTATTATGTCCCTAGTGTAATACAGACGAAATGGTATACACCTACCATACGCCATAAAATAACGATGATTATATAAAAAAACTTGATAATTCTCTGGTAGATAGCCAGCGTGTACAACCTCTCTGAGTCTTTGAAGACCCAGAGGTCTATCATCAAAAGAGCGACCATCTTTATCGCTATATTAAAATGGAAATTATCTTACCTATAAAAACACATGCTGGGATTTGGATGTAAGTCGGGACAAGAGAATGCAATGGGACATTTTGTAGAGTTATCAGCGGTCTGCATCGGGGCACATCCAAGTTCCTGGTAGAAGCCAGCCAAATCGCACTCCCCAGCTAAATCCGCTAGTGTTGTACCTAGAACTATCAACAAGGTATTTGGAACATGACTCATCCTCTTTAAAACATCAAAATCACAATTACTGTTAATTGTTTATATTTGGTTATTAATAAGTAAATCATCTACATACAAAAAAAACAAGTATTTTTATCGATTTCAACTTGGTGGGTCAGTATTCTTGAAACTCGATTCGTGTAATAATGGAAATTGAAATCGATTATGCCATTTTAGGTATTTTTGAACACAATACTAGCGAATTATTAACATTTATTTAATGATTAAAAATAAATTAAGTTAGTTTAATTTTAATAATCCAATGGTACTGTGTATAAGAGTATCTAAATTGACATATCCGATTCCAATTTCGAATTTGCATGAAATCGACATTCAAGAGTAACCCTATAGACTTCAACTTCCGACTTGGCGGCAATGGTCCCTCAAAAGTATGATTAATCAAATAAAAAAAATTAAAACCGATTCAGAAACGAAGAAATTGATTATCATATTAATTAAAAATATGGAAGTTGAACTTAAAACCTCCTCCATTTTAGAAGTCGTGTAAAAAACTTTTTAACTAAGATGTCTGTAACCGTCCATTTGGCCAAAAAAAAAGAATCAGTTCTTTGCGTTATATTAAACAATAAAAATAGGCGTAAACTAATACATGTAAAATGTATGTATCTGGGCCATTGCTATCTTGTTTGTTTGTCCCCTCTTTCTGCTCGTATCTTTAGACCACATTCTGAGCATGTGATATTAAATGTCATTATTTTACTCACAATAATTTATTAATATTTTCGTTACACGCCATGAATTGATCTAATCCCAAACTTGGGCAATGATGTAAATAAAATATGTGAATAAATGTTATATTCATATGATCGCCTCTGTAGTCTAGCGGTCCGACACAGGCGTCGGACTTCCGGGTTCGATACCCAGCAGTCGTAGGGTCAAGCAGCAAAAAAATAGGGAATGTGTATTTTCAATTATTTAATAAAAATTAAGTTCTCCAGCCCCAGGCTTAGACGTGTCCGGTAGGCGAAAGGCGTGCCACCCATCATATTATGGGACTTAGTTTCTTCGGCTAGTCGTGGGTGCAGTGGTTGTATCTCTACCTTCTTCAAGGATATAAGCGTGATTATATTTTTTAATAAACTTTCAGGAACACTGCTCAATACACAATGCCTGCTTCTGTCAAGAATTGCACCGGAACATCTTTGATGATTAGTTGTATACGTTGGGTAACTCATCAACCAACAAGACGATTAAAAGTGATTTTTTTGTTTGTGTAAACAGACGGGTATTTATTGATAAGTAATAATAATAATAATAATCTTTATTTATTTTCTCCCACAAAAAAGCGGCCTTAAACATAGTGTAACTTAAAACAGTATTCTAAAGGGAGACAGGAGTCCAAACTGAGTAAACCCCGTAGCATGGATCTCCTGTTTTATGAAGTGTTTTATATTTATATACTACTGTTTGGGATAACACAAGAACAAACCTTTTTGCATATTATACCCTCTTCTGTATTACAAATTATACCTATATGGCGCTTATACCTGTATGGTGGTAGGTGGTGGGTATAACTGGGTGAATCGTCGCACATCTCCTTCCACTAACAGCTAGCAATGTTCTCGGTGGTAGCGAAAAAAAATAACTTTCTAATTACAATATTAATTATAAGGCATCATCTTCAAGAAAAAAATCTAAACTTGATTTAAGTGTTGATTCAGGAATTTCTCAGGATTCATATCAGGAATTCACCACTCACAAATAGTATCGTAGGTATCGTAGTAGTATCGTAGATATGCGGGCAAGGGCTTGTTTTTTATTCTAAATCGTTGTTTATGCATGACAGATTATACATATACTATAGTATAAGTGCGAAAGTCTATCTGTCTATTGCTCTTTCACTGTTAAACCGCTGAACCGATTTTGATGAAATTTTATACAATAAGATTCGAGTATGAATATATGCTAATTCTTTTTTCAAAAATCAATCCCCAAAGAAGTATATTTTAAAATGAAATTTTGTATGAAGATCGTAACTATTAAACGCTGACGAAGTCGTGGGCAAACAACTATAAGATAATAAATGAACATTTTTAGAGAAATTCGTTCATGAGGAATACATTAACTTAAGTAGGTAGGTACGCCATTTAAGTTGCAGACAACAGCTAGTAATCATTTCATTTGAACCTGTTTGTATGATAAAACAGGGAACAAGCATGTGGCTCTATTATTGTTAAGGGACAACTGAAACACGTAAAAAATACACACCTATACATTCCTAGTTTTAATAGGGATTAATCAATAATATTTTTAAATAAAATACGTATTTACATAGATATATAAACAATTGTTTTAATAAGTAATAATAATAATTGAAAAGCTGTCTCCTGTTTTTTATTTTTAACTAGCTATTTCGGTGAACTTCGTTCAGTTTGTATGGGAAAATTAAAAATGATTTTTTTCCTAGTTATCTCGTAGTCCAACAGAATAAAAAGTATCCTATGTCCGTCTTATGATTCTAAGCTACTCCCCATTAACTTTCAGCCGAATCGAATCATTCGTTTTGAGTTAATTAACACTATATTAACACTATATATATTATAAGTGTAACTAATACGAATTTATTTTATAGGTATGTTTATAGAGTTAAGTAATAAAAAATTTAACTTACCCAACATTACTGTGAAAGCTGCCTTATTCATTTTTACGAATATTTATAACACTACTCGCACAGCCCAACTTAATTACAGAATACGTGCATGCAGTAATATCGATACACTACGAATGATTTGTCGTATAATCTGTGACGAATCGTAACGTCTTTAAGCCGATTGACGCAACGGATTATTTCCCGCCAACGCACTATATTTAAATAAGTTGTGGATAAGATCTAAATAATTGCGGCAATTTTGTTGCGCATTCACTAAACTAATTTCAAGTTATTACTAGGTATCTTCTTTTAATTATAGTAATAGAAAAAGAAAAGACAAGATACGTTTCGTGCTGCCGTAATATTTGTTTTCTTTAGGTTTTGGCATTGGCGTTAGCATTTTGCCATTAGTCAAGCAGAAATTTGCATCAAATTTATCAAATTCGGGATTCCATTATTATTAGTCATAAGTCGTCAATAAGCCATGCCAGGGCCTTTGGTAAAGCGGTGGCCTTTTATCTCAAGCTCATATATAGTGAGATTTGGCGGCAACGAGGAAATGCACAAATCACAATACGCTAATTTCTTCATGATTGTTTCATTTGTACACTTTCACTGAACAAAATTGTACAAGATGCCGACAAAATTGACTAATTCCATTTAATACAAAGACGAAATTCAATAATTATGAAAAAATTTCGACCATCTTTTCTTTCGATGGCGCCAAAACTGCTGCATAATATTTCTATTCTACAGGCTTTTAATTTATTTCTCGGAAAACGCTGATTAAAAACGCCAACTTAGTAACATATTGTCTCTATTAATTTGATATACCCAACATGTTCCATCTCTTCTTTCTGTTTTATTAAAAAGTACTAAGTAGTATAGTTGATACTAAGCTTATTTTAACTGTAAACTATCTTTTATTCTGCTGAGCTGGTGCTCAGCCACTATTGAAGATACCTACTTGAATACATAAGCAAGGGTTTTTAAAGTTGTATACCTATTACCAGATTCAACAGCTTAGATATAGAAGAATGCATTACTTTGCGGAAATCCATACTTAAATCCAAACAAAATTATTTAAATTGCAATTTTTGCCGGAAAATTGCAAATTAAATAATATTATTTAGATTTAACAGCTTTATTTTAAGCACTCTAAAAAATAAATACAAAATTTAGGATTGACAAAACATGCATTATTCTTTTTAAATATATACTTACCTAACATTAATTCATTATTGTTTACGCAAATAATATCGTAAAATACATTTATTTATAGATTAAAGATTACTTGAGAAGAAAAAGATACTACTTACTCATAGATTATAAGAAATCAAATATCAAAACTAAAAAAATATCTAACTCTACCAGGAAGTGGTAGAGTCCTGTGAGAGAGACTGTGGGACCACCCAACGCCTTACAAATTTGTGCCTTCTTAATTACAGTTCTCGTCATTGCCTTGATGCATCAAGTTCGCATTGCAATGAATCTGGAGTTTATAGGTGCCGTGTATTATCATGAGGAAGTCTGTTACTTTTTTGCCTTGCTACTTATAAAAAATGATTTATTTTGAAATTAGCTTTTGCCTGTTACTTTGCCCGCGTGGTTAATAGTCTCACAGGTATTTTTGGGTTAAAAACTATTCTATGTGTTAATCCAAGTTACCCTCTGTGTGCGTGCCAAAATTCATGAAAATCGGTTGAGCAGTTTTTGCGTCAAGGAGTAACAAACAAACATTCAAAGTGCAGTAGGATTGTGTTTATATTCAAAACTACAAATTGAGCACATAAATTTGAAATATTCAGGACTTAGGCCAAAAACAAGACTATGTTAAGCTTAAGTTTTACTTTGCTCAACAATAAAAACAGGTATACCTGTAGGTTTTTACGCCATGTTATGATTAAAATTATAAACACTAAAATTATTAACAATTGCTCGTCATTCACGATTCATAGTTAAATCAAGTTATCAAAAAAAAATCAATGAATATTTTCATCGTATGAGGTATACGATGAAAATATTCATTGATTTTTTTTTTTCATTTTTCAATCCTTAACAGACGCGTCTGTCTGTGGCATCATAGCTCTTGAACAGATGAACTGATTTCGATGCGGGTTTTTGTATGTTAGCTTCAATAATCAAGATGACTCTTAGCTACATTAGACTATATTGATAGGGTTTATTACTTTCTTTAAATGTTAGGACGATTACTTATATGCATCGATATGCAAGTCTTCCGCCTACTCTACACTCTGGACCGGAACAATACATGAAAGTGCCAAACAATACAATTGTGAAGGCAGAACTATTTCTGCCCTCACAATTGTATTGTTTGGCACGGGTTTGGTATGTCGATGGATTTATATCCCGGAGAGTTGCTGCACAGAACTTCAGGACAGTAGGTACTTTGAAATTGGAATAGGTATTATAAGGAGGTCAAATATGTCGTCTGTTCAAAAAGACGACTACGTCGGTCGCCTGTCACTCACATAAGACTTGTAAATGATATAAGAGTAGCGTGTGTACTCGGATGAGTACAACCTAGGGGTACAACATTAGTCTAAGAACTTCAACAATACGTAGACCTCCGTACAATACTTTCCAACAAAAAAAGGGGGTTAAATAATTCGGTTACTTACTTTACATAAATAGTGCCGTATTAACATAAAGTAGGGGAGACCGGGGATGGTTGATTACTTTTTTACTAAAACATACATATTCTTTGTGTTTTAATACATGAAATCAATTAAACGGCATTAATTGATGGAAAAACTATTAAACTAATAAAAAAAATATATAATTTCTTGTTCTTAATCAATACGAGTATAATACTGATGATTATAAGAGTTTTAAAAGAACGCAAACTCTTGGTCAACCTACCCCTAGTCCGGGGTAGGTAGACTATAAGCCCGGGGTAAGTAGACTTAAGTACCAATATGAGGCAAATTACGGGAAGATATAAGTAATAAAGTATTTATTTGAATATAATTAAGCTCCTTATTTTAAGAAAAACAATTTGACTAAGATACAATCATTTAAAATAGTCTAACAAAACAGCATTAACTCTTACTTTTAATTAATTATTTATTTTAACCTAACTTTTCCTATGCTAATAAATAGTAGCCATATCATTAGTAGTCAGACTCATAATCATCTTTATATACTTAGATAAAATAGGAAATATACTCAAAATTCAGTCTTCTAAATCAAAAGTGCAATGTTTGCATTCAAAAAATATTATATAGGTTATTGGTATGGCCTGGATCCTTGTCGTAGGTCATTCGCTACCATTTTGACCCTCCCAGTATTGTATATCCGAAAGTGGACCAGTTTTAAGCTAAATGTTCCTTTTATTTTTCTTACAAAATTCAAAAAATTAAAAAAAAAACACCGGGTAACAAACGGCTGAAATAGGATGACGCAATTCTCGTACTACTGACGAGATTTTAGCGATTAGTCTACTTACCCCTATAGTCAACCATCCCCGGTCTCCCCTACCATACGCATATAGGTATATATGCAGCTATAGCCGCTCTTTTACCTCGCAAGCAGTGAGGCTTTGGAATTCTCTTCCCATAGATATCAGAAAGCTCCAAATATTAATATTTTCAAAACTATGTTAAAGCGTCACTTTCTGCGTTCACTGTGAGCAATACCTATATTGCTCGGTCTAAATTCTAATACCTACAATTAAAACAGGTTTCTGCTTTTAGGATGATTTATTTTGTCTATTAGTATATATAGCATTTTTATATTTTTAAGAGCACCATTACACAGTATTCTGTTAAATCTTGTTCCATACTTGGGTTGCCTGGAAGAGATCGCCGATTTGGCGATAAGGCCGCCTTTGTATATCTTATAATTTAAGTTTTATTTGATGTATTTGTAATTTATCTGTATTTGGTGCACAATAAAGAGTAATTGTATTGTATTGTATTGTAGGTACTATACGCACACATATAGCTATATACGTTGAATATACATATCTGCTCGCAATTAGGTTGCTAGGTATTTATCTTTTCACATTGGAGCAAAAGTAGCCTAAATCATATTACGAAGGTCGATCCAGCTTTTCTGACGTGAAAATGCAACATACATACAAACAAACACTTCTTCGCGTTAACATTAAATGTGTTAGAAGACCTTCATAACTTTGCACTGATGGACAAACTTCCTCGTTAAACGTAAGTACAAACCTCTCTCTTGAATCACTCTAGTTATCAAAAAAATAATTAAATCTGTTGAGTACTTTTAAAGATCTAAACATACATAAGGACAGACAGCGGGAAGCGACTTTGTTTTATACTACGTTGTGATAAAAACAATCCGACGTACAAAATAGAAATTAATAAAACAAAAATTCTTAAGAAATATGCAAAATTTATTTCACTATCATCTCAAAAGGTAACTTCGTATAAAGACTTTTCATAACTTATTTTATTACACTATTAATGCTGATTGGGTTTCATTTGTAAAGTATTTAATATCAAATAAATGAACTTTTCTCTTGTGATGTATAATTTTGTTCCTTTCCTAACTTTACAAATATTTTTTACATTGAGCAAACTCTTAAAATATTTTCACATTAGTACTAGGACCTCGTATTCTGCTGAATTTCTCTCTTCGCCGTCGAAAGGATAGTAGCAAGTTCCATGGCTGGGATGGATCTGTAAAAGAACGAGATTTTAAATTATATAATGTAGTTTCATATTTCTCTAGGTTTGACAATGTCAATATCTCTTCTGTTCCTTTGCTTCTCATCTTAAAACCATGGTTTTTGTATGAGGGCACAAAAATGGTAAACAACATAAATCGCGATAAAACAGCTTATACATCACCATTTTAAATATATGGTGCTTGATGACAGAATTTTTACTAGGTTACAAATATTTTCATATATTTTTAAAAACAAAATATTATACAGGTTGATGGGTGTTTGATCTGGAGGCACAGATAACAATTAGCCACTAGTGATACCACCTTAGTGGCTTTTCCACCAGAACTGGCACTTTTTCAAGGTTTCTATTAATTTTTTTTCACTTTACAACGCTTTTACTTTTTTGCTGGTTTTTTCAATATATAATCTCTCTAATTTATCCAATAAATGTCAACAACTGTGACATATTTTAAAAAGTGTAGGTATACAATTTTAACTATAATTGTTTGTTGTAAAATTCAAACAAGAATAAATAAATAAAATTGTTCATATTTCTATGAATAAAAAAAACTGGAACACTGAAATACACACCTTTCCAGGAGTCGTGCATCCGTCGTGGTTGACTCTGCCGAAGTACAGTTTTTCACCGTCAGAGGTCACCCCAGCCTCCACTGCACCAGGTGGGACGGCTCCGCCAGTGGAGAACTGCCACGAAAACATGGCTGGAACTAGTACCTGGAAATGGAATACGTGGTTCATGAATATCCACTAAGATAAGACAATATGAGTGAAATTTAAAGATGCTCGCGCATCTGTAACACAAAAGTAACATCATGAAGTTTTCTGCTTTAAAAATATGTTCCTACATTCACACACGTGTTTTAGTTGCATACAGGTGCAATTTATATATTATCGCTTTAGGTTTTTTAACACTTTTTTAATAATGCCATAATCAAATACCTTTTTTTCTGTGTTTGTCCGTGCTCCTTTGCAGAATAGACCATCTGCCTTCATGCCAGGCAGTTACTAACACCGTGGCATCCTGCTAGATAATAGTTTCGCAGCGACTCGCCCAGATTGCTACCACTGCCTATTCTATTCCTACGGCCATAACGTCCAATGCTTGCCGTAAATGTATTCCGGTTCGGAGGATAAATTAGCCAGTAAACTTAGTTTTGCTCGAGGCCTAACATCCCGACATCAAGTTGGCAGCGCACCATTATCACCTTTGGTGTATCTAGGTGGTGTGATTTTTTTACCATTTCCATTATAAAAACTCACGTGCTTATATAAGTACGCGCACACATATTTCCTTTTACCAAACAAAGCGATCTTTAGTAAAAAAAACTGTTCATCTAAGGAAATATATAGATACGTATAAGTATTTCTCAGTTTCCACGGAAACAAAACTTTCATAAAAATGTAATGTGGAAACGAAAAAAACAATTATCTTCACGCCCATATCCCCGAAGAAGTAGGCAGAGGCACAACCAGGGCACCCACGACTAGCCGAAGACACTAAGTCCCACAATGTGATAGGTGGCAACCTATAATATAAGCCTATCGCCAACCGGGCACATTTCCAATCCCGACCAACATTTTTTTTATTAGAAAATTGGAAAAATCCAATTTTCTTTTTGTTGGCCGACCCGGGATTCGAACCCAGGACTTCATGCAGTCAAGTCCAACCCGGACCGCTAGACCACAGAGGCGATAAGATAATGTGGAAACGAAAAGACAGATTTTGACTTGAACGTATTTTTGTCTCTAATAAAGAAATTAAATACCATTTTCTACGATTAGAATTTGAAGTTAGCATTGGCTTAAATGACATAGGTTAGACTAGTCTGCTGTCATTTGGCTATCCGGCCGGTCCTCCGAGGGTGGTTGCAGCGGCGGTTCGGGTCGCTGACGTTCCGACTTGTGCAGGTGCTTTCCGGGCATGGATGCTTCGGAAAGTATCTGCA
>NJDD01000619.1:139987-157844 GCA_002245505.1 Calephelis nemesis
GTCCAAGAAGTTCAGAACTCCAACATGTTAATAATAATTCTTATAAAGTGCATTAAATAAAACATTACACATACCATGCATTTGACACACACAAACAAAAATATTAATAACTTTAAAAGATCACAGATGGCGCACAAACTATACTCGTAACGTTTAGAATCAAAGTTAGTCTTGATAAATGTAGATGGCGTTTTATCTTAAAATTTATCATGGTCGAATTTCGATCACTAGACGACTACTAGTTATATTAATTATATAACCTCGTGAAAGTATATTTTTACTATACTACACTTACTAATATCTACTGACGAAAATCAAAACGACTGTAATTTTCATGTTTCTTAGAACTTACCTTAGAATTCCACGAAGCGAGAGACGTGACTGCAGAGGTTTCAAACTTCGCTACTCCAACATCTCGCAAATGTTTACTTAGAGAAATAAAGTTTTCACGTCGGCAAATATCTGATTAAGAAAAATACTTTAAAGAACCAAAAAACTTCAAAAAATGACCGGAAATTAGTCCTTTCCACAGCCAAGCATAACTTTATATTGAACTTTGCTCTCCTTTTTTACATCTATGTTTTTAGTGGGATTAGGATTCACTTCACTATCAATAAGCATAAGTAAGCAAATAAGTATTACCCTAAGCTTAATTTTCCGTAAGCTTTATTTTGAGCAGAATATTATGTAATAAATCTACCAATATGTAGGGATCCACCAGCAAGGGATTCCGCACTACGTATCTCGTTTAAAATAAAAGCGGACACAAAAATGGACATCAAATAACTAATAAATTAATGTCAACTTTCGTATTACTTAATTGCTACACCTATGTAAAATTTGTAGTGGGTGTAGATATTATATCAACTTATGACTTATTTGCAAAATCGGGAAATAAATTAAAACTGATTAACAGCAGAAACGAACGCTAATGCTATGGCTAAAAAAACTCTAATTACTAACAGCAATGTCACTTTCAGGTTTTAACCGACTTTAAAAAAGAAGGAGGTTTGCAATTCAACTGTATGTTTTTAGTATGTTTGTAACGTGATTACTCGCCCAATAGCCTACCGATTTTGAAGGTCCTTTTTAGAAAGATAGGACATGATTCCAAGGTTGTCCCATATTAGTTTTATCACAATCTAGATTTAGATCTAGACCAGTGTTATATAAGTTACACTTATTAGATCATAAATACCTCGTTAAGATAAGTGAAAAATTTATAGATTATTAAGTGTAACTCAAAAACTACTAGTGCTATGTTGATAAAATTTATGTCGGACCATTTCGAACCATTTACTATCTTTGGAAAAGAGAATTATCAAATCGCGATGTGGTACCCAATGAAATATTGGAAGTCGGTTTTTGCCGTCTTACTGTGCATAATTATTTTGACAGATGATGTCATATCAGTATCATAGGTACAAAATGCGTTGTATCTTGAAGTAGTCTGTGGCGACTGTGACGTATTGCATTGTCCTGTCCAAAATATTGTATTGTACTTGTCCTGGCTGACTGACTGATTCATCATCGCCCCTCAAAAACTGATAGAGTTACATCCATGAAATTTGGTGAGTAGAGTCGCTTCATCAAGTATTCACCCTATAATGACGGAATTTTGGTAAAATAAGGGGGTAGAATAGGGGCTGCATGTTTGTATGGAGGATCGTCATTATTTAGTTAGAAATATGAAACTTTATTTTTATACTACTTATTAAAAATGAGTTGATACGTATTTAAGCGTTTCTGGAAATTCTACCCCTAAGGGGGTGAAATAGGGGTTCAAAGTTTGTATGAAAGTCCTTATTAATGGACTATAGTCAATAAATATATTAACTGCCGCGTGAGTAATGCCGCAGGTAACAGCTACTAAGATATAAACGACAAAAACTTCCTAAAAATACACCAGCAAAGAATGTTATTGTAATGATCATATCTATCAATAAGTCGTGTTCAATGGGAAAAGAAATAAGAGGATGGTTCACTCAAGTGAATCGAAATTTGGTATATCTTGTTTTAACAGTTATTTTTGGTGCTGTATTTAAAAGCGGTACATTTTTTATGATACTGGAAGGCAAACAAGCAGACGGATGTCCTGACGGTAAGAAAATTACGCCGCCTAGAGATACCAATTGTGGTAGTGGTGTGTTGCAAACCTGAGACCGGGATGTTCGGCCTCGCGCAAAAGTAAGTTTACCGACTACCTTACCCTTCGAACCGGAACACGTCAATGTCAAACACCAACGTTATGGCAGCAGGAATAGATAAGGCGGTGGTACCAATCCCGACAAGTCGCTGCGAAACTGTACCACCTAGTAGGATGTCACGGTGTTAGTGACTGTAGGCCTGTGCTCGCCTTTTACGAGCTGCCTGGCAGAAAGACAGATGGTTCTACAAAGAAGTCTGGACCAACAAGAGAAAACATCGAACAGAGTCTCAAAAAACTCACGTTTCGGTACCGATCACAGTTTGAACACAGCCCTGACTGAAGGTGGGGAGGTTATCAGTATACAAACCTTCTGCACATCCAGCTTCATCATCTCCATCTGGGCAATCGACATTTCCATCACAAATTTTATCAAAGGAAGTATTCTTATGACTACTCTTACAATGATAAACAGTCAACTGATGCTCAACTGCACACGATTTGTCGCATCTTTTAGTACATATCGGAGAAATGCACAATCCTTTACTACAACGACAATAATTAAACAATAATTTACTATTCCCAAAGCTTGTGACCTTTAAGATGTCCACTAGTTCTCGATTTATGCTCAGAAGAAATTTAAATATCTCATTAGCAGTAACGGTCGTATTATATTTTACTATAGCACGGTATGTGGAGCTTAAATGCAAAAAACATTCATTTCTTTTGAATTCCAATAAACGCTGGTCATTATGAGTACTCTCACAACGGTTTTGGTATTCTAAAATTGTCTTTTTTAAAGAATGCATTATCTTTGCAATTTGGGATGGCATTGCTTTGATTTTCCAATTTATCATATCATAAATATTTTTGAACTTCACACTCAGTATTATCTTATCGTCCTTATTGTCACCGTCATTGGAATCGCCTGTTAAAATAAGTTATTTTATCTACCAATATTAAATTGGCGCTGCAAATATAATGTGTCCTTGGTTGTTAACAATGACATCCAAGGGCACATTATAGAATAACCATAGAATATTTATGATCAAATCTAATATATCAATAACTGATATTATTCATCTGGTCCCAAAAATCACTTGCTTGTTAATTTTTCAAGTGATAATAAATATCGAGGTGCTACACGGGGCACCTACTACAATGTGGAAGTCCTGGTCATCACTTACCATCAGATTCTTTTTATGATATTGGAAGGCAAACAAGCGGACAGATTTCCTGATGGTTAAAAATTCACGCCCCCTAGAGACACCAAAGGTAATGGTGCGTTCCCTATCTAAGGCCAAGATGTTAGACCAATGCACCATTGTTGCCAACATTAGGCCGGGAAGTTAGGTTGCTGGCTACCTTATTCTCTAAACCGGCATACATCAACGGCAACCGCTGGTGCTAGGGCGGCAGGAATAGATAAGGCAGTTGTACCAATCCGGGCGTGTCTGCTAAGCTCTACCACATAGTCAGATGTCACGAAGTTAGTGAAGGTTAGCGTGTGCTCGCCTTTTACGAGCTGCCTCGTACAGGAAAGAATAGACCATCGCTTATTATGCATAAGAGCCTGGACCAACACGCAATTTAAAAGATTAGTGAGCTTGATCGTTAATCTCCAACATAAAAAAAAGAAAGACTTACAGGAAGCAGGATTAAGAATCTTTGAAATAATTAAATTATTATAAGCCTGTTTAGTTATTATGAAGTAAAATTAATGTTTAAATTTACCGAAAGTATTTGCACAATTTTCTTCGTCGCTTTTGTCATAACAATCAATTTTACCATCACACAACGAACTCAGCGGTATTGACTCAGTTTTGTAAAAAGATTCGCATGTCCACTTTGTTAGAACATGACTTTGCCAGCAAATGATTTTGCAAGCGTCAGGACAATTTGGACAAAAGTGATCCTTACAATTACAATTTAATTCTTCAAGCAGAAGTCCTTCTGTATTTTTCAAATTTGATTCTTTATCTACCACGTTATATTTTCTTCCAGAAAAAAATATTGATTGATTTTTCGAATAGCATACTCCTCCATCAATAGATAAAATTAGGGAATTTACAATTAGAAAAAGTTCTTTGACATCCACTTTAAACGGATCGTCATCATCATCATCATTATCGATATCATTTTTGTCAACTTTATTGTCATTTAGAGTCTGATTTTCGTCATACCATAAATTTTCAGTGAGAACAAGTTCCAGAAACGTAATTTGTTCAGATAAAATGTTTTGTAAGCTACTTTCCACGCATTTAAATTTAAAAAAATATGCAATTGTAGAAAAAAGCTCTTGAACGTCGCTTACTCTTGCGTTAACTAAAAAAAAATTACTTAGTTAGGAATTGTTACATTATTTGTTATAAAAGTAACGTTTTTCATAATAACCTTGAGTGCGACAATTTTCTTCGTCCGATCTATCTGGACAGTCATCGTTACCGTCGCATAGTTTCATTAGTGTAATAATATTAGAATTATTACTTCGGCATTTGAAAGTATTTAAGCTCTGGACTTTTCTGCATATTTGATCTTGAATTATTTGGCATTGATAACCTGGTAGACGTTTAGGGTTTCTTGTAACAGTTATAGTTTCAAATGTATTATTATTTATTTGACTACTACTAGTATTTACGAAATACAATAAGCTGATGTTGTTTTTTAACACACTATCTTTTATCAATTTTTCGTTCCGTGTATCATTGCTGACCTCAAATTCCATTTCATTGAAAATATTTCTGTGCTCTTCTTTTCTCCTTTTTTGCTTAGGTAAGAAATTCATACTTCGCATTAATTTTTCTAAAGATTTATTAACATTTAATTTCTGCTTCTTTAAATGTGTAAGAGATTCAATATTTGTAGACAGTTGTATGTTCCTAAATCTATTTTCTATTTTAAAGAACTTTTTCTTGTTAGTTTCTTTTTTATCTTTATTGTATAATTTTACTAATTTAGTTTTTCCTAAATTAGAATTAGAACCATTGTTATTTCTAAATGTATTACTGGTTTTAGGAATTTGATGATTTTCTTTTATATTCCTATTATTTCCACATTCTAAGAACGCCGTTTGGTTTTTCAAGTTGCTGGTGTAATTTCGCCGAGCATAACAATTTCTCTTGTTGGTGTATTCAACTATGAAAAGGGAAATAAAAATAATAACAAAAAATGCTTATATTGCCTGCTGTTTCAGCATATATGAAAAATAAAATAGAAAAAATTACCAATTTAATTAAATTATTACTTACCACTTGTTTCTGTCAATGAAAATATTATTGAAACAAAAAATATCATAACCTTCATTTTCACGAAAATACTCACTATACTTACAACCTATTAAAAATCTAATTATTTGTACCTGATAACTGTTATTAATCACAAATGCATAATCAATTTTGTAATAGAGTTTAATTTGTTTAAACAGTCTTGCCTATTTCTGCAGCCATAAAAAGACAGATGTAGCATTTTTTTTCTCCATACATTACATATACACACAACCGCAAAGACAACGTTTGGCACTTTCTTTTTCCTTCTTTTCGACCGCCTTATTGGTCATTATTACATTAATCTAATCTTTTAGGGTAGGGTTAGCATAAACACCTTGCTCAACGACATGTTTTTTGATATGGATATAGCTAAGGAGCTGAGTTCAAATTGTAGTTAAAAAAGAGGCACTTTATTAACAACGGCAAAATAACATCCCAAAAATATTATTCATAGTAACTATTCTACGTTGACGAAGTCGCGGATAACAGATAGTTCTAAATAAATTGTAAAGTGTTTTAAATAAATAAAATGGTAAAAAAATGAGTTTTGCATCCCGACGCCTTACATGGTAAGGGCGGTCCTGGTGATAGTTCCACTAAGAAATAGCAAATTATACCTAATCGATTTACCTATATTGTTGTCGAAAATAAATTATAATGGAATACTGATGAGTAAGATTTCCGTTAGATTATTATTAACGATTATAATAATCTTTGAACAAGATAGTAAATACTTATTTTGGTATGTTGCTGGGGTGTATTGTATGCACTAGATTAGATACCAGACATTAGATTATTACTCGATACTTAAATAATAATAAATAACCCTGGACAAATCACACAAGTTGAATCTAACCCCAAAGTAAGCAAATTATATGCTTGTGTTATGGGTGTCAACGATACTAATACATAGACACGATCTTAATAGATATCATAATAAATTTAATAAACACCCAGACCCGGAAATGCAGACATCTAAATGTTCATCACACAAATGTCTGCCCCCGTCGGGAATCGAACACTAGCCTCGCGGTAGGTCGATGTAGTTAGGCATGTACGCTAGCCACTCGTCCAACAAGACGATCAACATTTTAGTTTTAGTTAAATAGATTGAAACAGCTGAAAAAACTGTAGCAGTTTAGCCTTTTCATTACTATTGAATTTTGCGAAAATATTTTGTTTAATTTTGTTCAATTAAAGGGCCTAAGTGAAGTATTTATGAAGAAAGTAGTGTATCATTTTTTATGTGAGAGGTGAGCGTACAAGCACACGACTCTCTTGATGGTAATAGATAACCGTGGCCTATAGGCATCATACGCCTTAAAGTGGTTCGCTGTTTTGTGGCTGTGATTATTGTACAAGTCTACCCTACTCTCCGAGCCGGAAAATTCATTTTATGCTATCACATTCATTATCATTTTAACAAAGTCATTATTGCGACAGGAATAGGTAGAGCTATGGATTCCTACCAGTGCAAGTTGCTGCATATCACCAGTGAATTATCGTGTACAATGAATTGTTGCCGCCAAATCTCGCTTAATCAGTTTAAGTATGGAGCCCAAGACCCTGTCAGGACTTTTTATGTCGACTAATGACTGTTCTGAAAAAATGGAAGACTTTAATTGAAAATGAACAAGAAAACTATACATATTATACGGAAGAAGAGCCAAGAGGCATTATAGCCCAAAGGTCCCGAAGAATGAACAAATTAAAAAAAAATGGTATTTTGACGCCATCAAGAGAAAATGGTCGCAGCTTGTTTTGTAATTATTGAATTTCTTGTACAATTGGGCAAAATTCGTCTATGGCGTTGGCATTTTGTATAATTTCAATTGAAGTGCAAAAGTCAAGTATTTATGAAGAAATTAGTGCCTGGTGGGTTTCTTGTCTTACTAAATCTTACTAAATTAGTTTGCATAAGGATGCCACCGCTTTACTCAAAACCCTGTCATGACATTTTGTAACTACTTATGATTACAATATTATAATAAACTGAAGCAGTGAATTGAAAATAAATATTTAACAAGCGAATAATTTACTAATAGGATGGACGTTACAGCATGGCCAAAAAGTCTTAGCCTATAACAAATATATACAAAAAAGGTCAAGTTGTCACTTACCATCACTTGTCAGTTTGTTTGTTGTCAATTGTCAATGTCATTACAGATTTCAAAAGTCAAAACAGAAAATTCCCAGATTCCAAAGTTAACCTAAAAAAATTTAAAATAACCCTTAATAACTTTGTTGAGTCAATGTGAAAGAAAATATTTTATTAAAATGAGTGCTCTTATTGGCGCCTGTATCAAGGTAAATGATGTTTGGAAATCGTTAGTTAGGTACATAAATTAAAATGATTTTTTACTTATGTTATTTGTTTAGTCTACAGGAAATATAACACAATGGGCACCTCTTCTATCATCACAATTACATACATCGGCTTCACTTAACAGGGTTGTATCTGGAAAGTATAGAATAACGAAGAAAAAAGACCGGCCCCTTACTTATGAGATGGCGAATCCCCCACACTACATCGCTCACCGAAAGTCTTGGAATTCCTGGAACCCATGTAATTACGTTTTTTTAAAAATCTTCAGCTCGTGAAATGTTAACATAGTTATAATTTTTTTTATGATATTTGAAGGCAAACAAGTAGACGGATTTTCGGTTACAAATTCAAGCCGCCTAAAGACACCAATGGTGGTATTAATGCGTTGCCAACCTGAGGCCGAGATGTTAAGCCTCGAGCAAAAGTAAGTTTACTGGCTACCTTACCCTCCGAACCTGAACACATCAACAGCAAGCACTGATGTTATGGAGGCAGGAATAGATACGGCGGTGTCACCAATCTGGGTGATTTGCTTTGAAACTCTACCACCTAGTCAGATCTCATGGTGTAAGTGACGGTAAACCTATGCTTGCCTTTTACAAGCTGCCTGGCAGGAAGGCAGACTGTCTATTCTTAAAAAGGAGCCCGAACCAACATGAGGAAATAGTTTTAGAAAGTATTTATTTAACTATTGAATTATGGAGATTCATGTATACTTTTTTTTATTTCAAAAGACTTCGAATAGGCATGTGGCACCTGTGATAGCAAAATAGGCCCATGGGCATCATAGATTCATAGTTGTTATGGATACATCACTGGCCTGTAACTAGGGTGTTAAGACTAATAAAAATGTTCTGACGAAAAAACCCAGTGGCTTTTTTCTTTCTTATGTTATTATGAAATAGTGGGGTGTTAATAATTTGATTTGTCTGTTGAGTGTATGTCTGTGATATCATAACTTTAGAATAGATGGACCAATTTCATATGAATATTTTGTTACAAAATGTAGGTTTTTTTGAAATGGCTAATATGTTGCTAACCTCGCAGTGCTTTCAACTTTACCAGAATATAAAATATGTAGGTTGTGTTGAAGGATATTGAACATTTTTAATCTTAGTGTTATATTTTAATAAGTATAGTATTGTATCAGCAATAGACAAATTTTAGAAAAATTAATATATGGTAAGAAAAACTATAAACTCATTTCTTATATTATTTATGTATTTATAATTTTTCAGCCAGTTTAAAAGATGGCTTGCGTCGCTCTGAAACTGCTATTGAAGATGAATTTATAAGAAGGTTCATGAATGGGACCTGGCATGGCCTTGTTTGTAGTGAAGTAAGTAATTTGTTGATACATAATGTATAGTGTATCTATCCTTTTAGAGTACTTTTCTAAAACATATTATGTTGACAAAGTTTGAGAAAAAAAAATTGAATTGCAAACTTAGATTCACTACCTAATTCATTTAATTTTAGTTCCAATTCCAATTCCTTGGTTGAGATGGACGGTTTGTTGGTTGAGGAATTAGCACATATACCTCCACCAACAAACTGATTGCTGTGTCTCAGTTCGGTGGGTAAGGTAGCCGGTAAACTTACTTTTGCTCGAGGTCTAACATCCCGATCTCAGGTTGGCAACGCACCATTACCACCTTTGGTATCTCTAGGTGGTGTGAATTTCTTACCATCAGGAAATCCATCTGGTTGTTTGCCTTCTATTATCAAAAAAGAACTGCAAAGCTTGGGTTAGATTCCGGGGATGTGCAGCCATTTGTATGATGAGCAGCTAGATTACAGAAGATTTTTATTTCTGTGTCTGGGTGTTTTTATTAAATTTATTCTGGTATATTAAGTATTTCTTTGTATTAATATTGTTGACACACCCATCTCACAATCATAGAATTTTGCAGGGTTAGATTCAATTTATGTACTTAATTTGTCTGGGTATATTAATTTTATTATTATTTTTAATAAACATTTGTTTTAGGTAGATTTGTTTCTTAAAGTTATTTGAACTTTAGTTGTTGAAGGTTTTTTTCTATGTACAGTATAATTTCTTACCCTAATATTAATAAACATAGTCTAAAGTAAGAGTAAAGTTGATATTACAGTCTGTAATAAAGAATAACACCAGGTTGAACCTTGGAGCACTTTAGTCAATGTTTATCAACAAAAAGATAAATGTGTAAAAGACAGAAGATGGTAGTAGTATTAGAAGGTTAAGGCCATGGGTGCCAGGGAGTTTGTTTCCTTATCTTGACTAGCTAGGTTTGGAAATGGTGGTAGTAGACGCTAGATAAATATGTTGAATAAGATTATTTTTTTCATATATTTATAGGTATTTTATTGATAAGAGTAAATTTAACTACATTTTTAAAACTTCTGGTAATAAATAAACTTGTAATGAAGATAAATAATCTAATAAAAACTTAAAATATACCTAAGTAATTAAATAATATTTTTTTATAAATTATAAATTATAGATAATATTCTACCATATTTTGGTGTGCAATGGTTGATATGTTTATTATGTTAATTTAGCAATATTTTACTAACTTAAATAAATTTCATTTTGTATATTATGTGACTACGTAGCTATACACCCATTCTACACAAAAAAACTGTCAATCAAAACTTTATACAAGTGCATGGAAATGTGTTCTGTATAGATAGCTTTAATAGCTACAATATAACAAAGTAGAATAAAATACCATTTTTCTAACTCTTCCTATATTCACAGGTAATAATAAAACGGCAATTCAATCATATCCGAGTAGCTGCCATCATTAGAAGAGCGGTGTCACCATCGAAAATGTATTTCCTACTCGGTTACACTGAAGAACTTTTGTCTACGTGGATACAGTGTCCTGTCACTTTGGAGATACAAACTGTTGACAGTCATAAAGATGTTGTGTTTAAGTATATTTAGAGTAAGTTTTATTGCATGTAAATAGATTCTGTTAGAATTAGATTTATAACTATTAAATTGTTCTTTTATTTATGATTCTTTAAACAGTACTAAATAGAGAGAGGACATATACCGCGCATGATCAGCGCATAGATGTGTCCCAGAAGCCTGTCATAAAATCATCATAGTAATATAATATGAAGCAAAGACTTTGGATCCCTTTTTACGAAAATTGTGTTACAGATTCGGTACATATCTAGTTTATGTGTAGAAGAAGTGCAGAACGCTAATATTTTTCAATAATAATTCTTTTAAAGTGCATTAAATCAATAAATAAAACATTACCTACACTACCATGCATTTGACACACACAAGCAAATATATTGATGATAATATAAATAAAAGATCAAAGATGGCGCACAAACTATGTTAATAAAGTTTAGAAACAAAGTAGTTGGTTTTGATAAATTAAGATGGCGTTCTTATCAAAAAGATATTAAAATTTATTATGGTTGAATTTCGACCAATGGGCGACAACTAGTACAAAAAAAAAATTATACCCAAACCAGGTAAAAGTAATTATATAGGAGCCAAGTCATTTATAGCCGTAAGTCTCACCGCCTTCCTACTTAAAACCTAGTATAGGATGTGTGATCGGGAACTGTGGGAAAATGCGCTCAGAAACGTACGACAAAGAAAGAAAACAGCATGCATACAGCCCTGGCAAATCTACGGACTCAGCCCTTCAAATAGTACCTAACCAAATTGAAAGGGTGCCTATACACAATACCTTTACTTTGTATAGTAGAGGTATGTGTCTAGGCACCTTCATTTCTATCGGAGAAACCTTCGATAACTACGATAATTCGATAACATTTCTCGCTGCACTTTACGGAGTTGTCAGCGTCATCCTTGAATGGATAGACATATTATTACGGGTTCTGCTGCCTGCTACGAGCTGCCTAGCAGGAAGGCAGATGGCTATTCTGCAAAGGATCCCAGACCAACACGGGGAACCTCTACTCTGGAACTGTTAAAAGTATAACTTATTGCTAAAATACACTACATGACAACCGTTTTCATACAGTACATATAGTAACATAATATAATACAATAACGTCTGATAGGTTTACTAACACAACCGGCGAAGCATAATCTGCTCTAGGCACTGTTGAAAGGTAGTGTAAATCGTACTGACTGAATAAATCCAACTTAAACGAAACTTGTAATGTTCACCAACAATGGTCTTAGGCAATTATAAACTCCCTAAGATAGCAAATACGGAGCTACAACTGTCAAACCATGTTACCATTTTAGTATTTACTAGTGGTCGCCCGTTGGTCGAAATTCGACCATAATAAAATTTGATATCTTGTTGATAAGAACGCCATCTTATTACTTAAAACCAACTACTTTGTTTCCAAACTGTATGGTCCGCTATCTATGATCTTCTATCGTATATTTGTTTGTGTGTGTCAAATGCATGGTAGTGTGAGTAATGTTTTATTTATTGATTTAATGTACTTTAAAAGCACTATTATTGAAGAATATTAGCGTTCTGCACTTCTCCTTCACATAAACTATAAGTGTGCCAAATTTGATGCTCCTGCGTCCGCGCAATTTTCGTAAAAAGGGGTCCAAAGTTTTGGCATCACGTACTAATATATAGATTGTGTGATTCTGGACAACAAGCTGAGCTGGACAAAATTTAATAGACAAGCATTATCTTATGGCAATGATTAGTCGGAAATGGGGACTAATTCCGAAAATATTGTTGTATGGCTTTACACAGTGATAAGACCGATTACATGTTATCTACTCTCCACTGTTGTCAACATATAGAAAAGGTTAGCCGTTAGCGTGAATGGTAATAACGGACTGCACGAGGACTACACCAACCACAGCAATGGAAATCATGCTGATACTGAGTATCCTCCCTCTCTGACAACTGATTATATAACAAAAACCAGCTTAAGCTTCCATCCCGGCCTCAAGACAGCGACGCCGCTGTAACATCTATGGTGTCTATAGGCCACGGTTGTCTGTTACCTACTATTAGAAAAGCCGTTAACTTCTTCGCTGATTTCTCACATAAAAAAGGTGTGTGTGTGATTCACACGCGATAGAAGTGAAACTTTAGTAAATCGACAAAATAATGAGATGAATATATATAGACTAGGAGGAATCGGCGCATGAGTGCCGAAAACTGTTCCACCTCAATTTTTTTATGCGATCTTTTTCAAATTGCCCTTCTAATTGATATAAATGCATGTTGCCATGGCGCGACCCGGTGCCATATTGTTTAAACCGAAATTGTTTAAACAATTGCAAGGAATTGTAATTTTTCAACCGGACAATTTTTTTTATATTCTTTATTGAAATACCAATAAAATATATCCTATGACTTTTCACGATAAAGTTAATATTTTTAAAGATATATAACACATAGACATAAAAATCTCAAATTTGGGTACTTTCGATCCATGAAAAATATATTAAAGAAAAACATAATGTTTAAGTAATATTTTTTTTAAATCCTCTATACAATAGTTCATAATATTGTTCAAAATGCTGTGGTCAAAATGAAAGTTATTTGTATCATATGATCGCCTCTGTGGTTTAGCGGTCCGGCGTTGGACTTAACTTCTCGAGGTCACCGATTTATCCTCGGGTCGGGCAACTAAAAGACTACAAAATATGTATTTTCAATTTGCCCGAGATTGGTCAAATGGTCATGTCGGTGATAGGCTTCACCTAACCTATCACGTTGTGAGACCGAGTGTCTTCGGCTAGTCGTGGGTGCCTTGGATGTTCCTCTGCCTGCTTCTTCGGGGATATGGAAATGAAGATGCTTTTAACTTTTTTTGTATCATGTTTTTTTTTGTCCATAAACTATTTTTAAAACATTAAAATTAAATCAAACAAGTAGTATTTGTGACGATTGGACACAATAAGGAAATTCAGTTGTATAAATACCGTTGGAATCGACATATAATTTAACATCTCTTTGTCTGATTTTAACTTTCCAGGAGACCAAATTGTGAATCTAAACCATTCTCGAATTCCCTTGAACACGCACAAAAACTTTCATCAACATCGGTCCAGCCGTCTAGAAGGAGTTCAGTGACATACACACTTACAGAAGAATTATATACATAAAGATAAACATATTTGCACGCCACAATGTAAAAAAATGGGTCGTATAAAGCAAATAAATATTCTTTCTTTCGTTTCATTATATTTCCCTATTTATAAGCCAATTGAGGTAGCCCTAAGTAAGTAGGTTGATAGTTGCAATTTTAATCAATAGGTAAATAATAATTCTATTTTATTTACCTATGCTTATCTATCGATCATTATCAAGAGATCATGTATCGTTATCGATACTCTACTTTTTCTGGATAGCCTTAGTAATGTCAGAATGGCAGCCATATTTAATAGCCAACGCCAGGGGTTTTTTGCAGGTATTTCATGTCCATATACAGAGGTCAATGGTAATAATAGATTGAAATAAAAGTCATTTTAAAATTCATATTCTTTTATAATTTGATTCATTCAAATATACATAATGTGTCAACAAACAGAACAGCGAGACACACACAGGTCCCCGGCCACACACACATGGTCACAGCCGGCGCACACATGCACACACAGACACATACACACACGGGACCGCTCACACACAGAGCCGCCACAACTTCTGCACAGATACATCTTTGTACTTTTAACTACTATACGTGATATACGTTGCTTGAATAATGTATAACGGAACATTTTATGGTATATGGTAGTAAATGAGCATGCATAAAGAAGAATGTGGATACTTAACCACCGTCGCGTATAGATGTTACTGGTGCGTCACCGTATCTTTTACTTAGTATTTTAGTAAACGTGTGTAAGTCTACCAGCTTTCATGACAATGGCGAGCAACAATGTTAAATCGACATGAATAGACAATATGTATATTGTACAATAAGTACATTGTGAAGTAATATCATACTACCAAAATACAAATACCAATAAATTACAAAATCAGTTAAATACTGACTTAGGCAGTGAATAACTTTAAAATTATTTTACAAGATACATATTAACAAATTCTTTATTTTTAAACAATGGTGTACAGTAGTACTATTTAAATAACGCGCTTCGGCTATATTCGTCAAGCTTCGGAAATCCGAATGTATTTTAAAGATATCTATATAGAGTAGATTACACATGATTAATAATTTCGCTTAAATTTAGATTTGGTCAGCCAATTTAAAAATAAAACTATGTGTATGTGTAAAATGTGTAAAGCCGAAGCGCATAATTTAAATAGTAGTACTGTAGTTTAGTTTTTTAGCACGAGATAGTAGACAGTACTACGGGTCATAGATGAAAACATGCTAAGATTTAACTGTGCTTTGCGATTTTAAACGGGCGCGCATCCAAGGGGTGGTTATGAGGTTGGGGTTCTAACCCCCTAGTGGCAGAGTTTAGCTATGACGAATACTAATGAACCTTGATAGAGTCACCCAATCCGCTTTAAGACTGGATCCGTCTCTGTCTTTAATTTAAATACGCAAGTTAATATGCTTTGGGACAAGAAATGACGATTAATTATACACATTTTACGATTGATGGTTTTCAATAGAATTTACACGTTACACACTACAGCCAGAATCTTTTAATCAACGAACCGTAATCCGTTAGTACTGTTGGATGTTTTTCTAAAAGTAACGAAACGTTGCTCATAGTTGTCTACATATTAAAATGCTTTGAGTTACCAATAGACAACGAACGACCGTAATTAGATTTTTTACTATTCGTACAAAAAACTATCGTTCGTAAGCAAAAACGACTTGTTTCTTGAGTATAGAAACCGGACAAATGTCAAAATCTCTCCTCGAATGGCCTATTCTATAGTAATAAACACCAAAAATTGTAAGATGAATTTCAAAATCACTATAATGGTAAAACCTTTATTAATTAAGTTTGTCACTTTTGTATAAATAATATAAGCCAAATTGCTAATACACTATACATAGATGAAAGAAGTAGGTTTGATTTTTCTATTTTGGTAAATACGCGAAGTCACACCCTCATAAATGTCAGAAAATTACCCTACGTGTAGTATGCACCTAATAAATTCATTCAATTTTACAAAAAGTAATAGAACTTGCAGTTTCCTGCCGCTTATAATAATAATTATAGAGTTTTATACTTTTCATTCGAATTTTATTATACCAACTATTATTTTCAAGAAATTTCATAAAAAATGATTCATAATTTCGGCTATCACATATCTTTAAAGTTTAAAAAAAAACACAATTTTAATACTAAAGCTTCCCAAAAATTATAATACAATTCAAGCAACGTACATTTAACATTAAGGTACTATTAACAAAATTGATTCAAGACCCACCAATTGGATAATTTGTTAAAAATGACAAGAGCAAGGATCAAACCTGATATTATGATTCAAATTAAACAAAGCGAAATTCAATCTACTTAAAAGTGGGGAACAATTAAATTTATTCTGGTATCTACATAAGTGTTTATTTGTATCAGTATCGTTGACTAACACCCATAACACAAGTATATAATTTGCTTACTCTGGGGTTAGGTTCAATTCGTGTAAAATTGCTGTCCAGGGACATTTATTTATTTATAATTACCAATATGGCGGGTCATGGTTCGATTTCGCTAACAGTAAACTATTTCCTTTTCATAAGTTTCTCTAAATTTCTCATAAATGCCTATGGTGTTTCTCTCAGGTAAATTTGTATTGTCTATCACAGTGACATAAAGCATTTGTCCTTACATACTAGTGAGTTAAACATTGCGATCTTATTATTATATCACCATAAAACACGACAACTCGTTAAGGTGCTTCAGAAAATATTTTATTTTTATTTATTATGATATTCTTGTTTTAAAGTTTCAAACAGTCTTCCTTATTGAGCTAATTCGATAGGGCCTGTGGAATGTCTTTCGAGATACACCTTTATTCGAGATTTCACAATAAAACCAGTTGCACACTATTCGACGGAAAACAAAAAAAATAACATTATATAGCGCGAGTTCTAATAAAGTTAAGTCATTTTATAAAAGCTGAAAGTTTCAGAGCCATACGCTTATATCATTTATTAACAATCATATACTAAATACTCAGAGGTTAAAGTTGACAATATAGTCTTTATTGCAGCGTAGTACAGATTTTAATGTCAATTTAAACCTTGGAGTACTTTTGTCTCATATTATTATGGCGGTAAATGGAGAGAACTATTGTATCATTGTAGCTTTGGCAGTATCAGCAATAAAAAGTATTAAATGAAATACTAACAATTTTCTTAGAATCACAAAGTGCACCTTTAAACTTTTATAATATGAATAAAATCTGGATTTTTATAGATTTACGACCATGGATACTTGTCGCTGACAAAATTTACCGAGCAATTACGAATCTCATGCGATTTTTTATGCCTCTTTCATATTACATATTACAGAACCCGAAAAATAATCGTCAAGTAAATGTTACTATGTAACATGTAGTATGAAAGAGTTATATAAATATCTTACTTATACTTTGCATTTGTGAACGTTAATATTTAAAAGTCTTGCCAAAATTTACTTTTTACATTTTTAAACAATTAGATCTTTGTTAAACGGCACAAAATACTATAAATTAAATTAAATAAAGTAACAAACGTTGCTTTTTTTAAATTTCATACAGCACATAGGACTATTAGATAAAGAGTAGCAAAAATATTAAAACCTAAAAGAAATGTTGAAAAATATGAGTGTGCAATTGGTCTAAATAGCTCGTACGTGTGTCTGTTGGTCGGTGTGCGCAGAAGTCCCAACGGCTAAAATTAGCGACGGCTCGCTCGTTGTTTAGCATAAATGTCAATAACATTTACAAATAAAAATAGATGCGGTGAATTCCCCATACTTGTGACTACCCTCAAAACCACGAGACATTATTGAAACTGTCTTCCCCTGTGATGTAATAAAATACAAGTGCAAAACGGACTTTGCATGCACTATAGGAAGTTTTTTCGTTGTTAAGTTGGCTGCTCTGTTCTCAGTGTTACCACAAAATACTAAATATTAACCATTTTACCCCGTGTTGGTCCGGGCTCCTTTGCAGAATAGACCATCTGCCTTTCTTGCCAGGCAGCTCGTAAAAGGCGAGCATAGGCTTATCATCACTAACACCGTGA